>PVJX010005289.1:0-72631 GCA_004027295.1 Dolichotis patagonum
TTATACTATTGTGTTATGTTTGATATTATTGTAATTGAAACTATGCTCAACTATAGCAGAGTAAGAGATATGGCGTTAGATACTGTTGATGTCCAGTTGACTTAATGTAAAGTACTGTGTTGCCTATGTTGTCCTCTTCTGATCTGCTCTGTACTGCCCCCTTTTGTTTTATTCTCTTTTAAATAAATAAAAAAAAAGAGACACAAATAAAGCCCTGGTGGTGGTATCTACTTTGATGTCTTTCCTGGAGATCTTTTCCTCTGTACTCTTCAATGTCCCTTTACAAATTTTCTCGTGATACATTATTTTGATATTATTTCTGCTAGTATTATCACTATATGGTTAATGTATACTTGGTTTTAATTTTTTTTCAAGTAAAATAAAAGCTCCCTCATTTGTTAAAAAAAAAAAGAAAAGAAATCAACCATAGTGTCTATCAATTGTTGAATGACTAAAGAAAACATGGAACATACACACCATGAAATACTACTTATCTGTAAAAAATGGATGAGATCCTATCATTTATGATCTTCTGGATGAGCCTAGAGGACATTATGTTAAGTAAAATAAGCACCAGAAGGCAAATACTGTACTGACTGAGCTCATTCATGTGGGATCTGAAATTGTTTATCTCATAGAAGTTGAGATTAGAATGATGATTAGCAGAAACTGAGAAGGGGAATAAGATTCCCTATGGAGACCATGCCCTGATACTGGACATCAGAAAGACTTCATTTTATTTTTTAAAAATTTTATTTGTTACTACTACATGTTTGCCTATGTAAGTATTACATTCTTTGTGTGGAGTTGGTACACGCACATAGCACATCTTAGTCCTTTATTTTTGTCCTTTCCTTCCCCTCCCTTTTGCTTCCCTTCATCTCTTGGTCCTTTTTCTGTTTACAAATTATCTCTTTATTTACTAGTTCTATCTTTATTTACAATTTGAGCTTCTCATAAAAGGGAATCTTTGTGATATTCAAGTGTTTGTGTCTGATTTATTTCACTTAAAATTGTGATCTCGAGGTTCATAAATTTTCCCACAAATGACTTGAATTTATCGTTCTTTTTATCAGAGTTGTAATCCATTGTGTATAAATAACCAATTTTTTTATCCATTCACCTTTTGGTAGACAGGCTGCTTTCAAGATGTAGCAATTATGAATTGTGATGCTAAAAACATGGGTATGCATATATCCTTGTGATATGAGGTATTTTACTCTTTCAGGAAGATACCTAGAAGGGAATAACTGGGGCAAATGGAATTTCTACTGCGGTTTTTTGAGGCATCTGTATACTGATTTCCATAATGGCTGAACTAGTTTAAATTTCCACCAACAACTTGTTCCTTATAGCCTCATCAGCATTTGTTATTATTTGATTTCTTGATGATTATTTGACTTCTTTCTGGAGTAAAGTGGAATATGAATGTTTTAATTTGCATTTCCCTAGTGACCAGAGATGTTGAACAATTATTTATTTATTAACCACTTTCATTTCTATATCTGAGAAGTGTTTATTCAGATCAGTTGCCCATTTTTTGATTGAATATTTTATTTTGGGGGGATTCTAATTTTTTTTACATCTTTATATAGTCTAGATATTTGTCTTTCTCTGAGGAATAGCAGGCTTTTTTTTCCATAATGCAGGTTGTCTTTTCACTCTTAGTTGTTTTCCATGTTGTGCAGAAGATTTTTAACATGATCTGATCTTATTTGTTAATACTTGATATATTTTTATGCAATTGGGGTTCATTTCACAAAGTCTTTTCCTCTCCTGTAATAGTCAAGGGTTTTACCTATTTTAATTTCCACTGATAAGTGATTCTGTTTTAACATTTAGATCTTTGATGCATTTTGATTTTAATTTAGTACATAGTAAGAGACATGGGCTTTCATTAAACTTTTGAGTGTGCATAGTCAGTTTGTCAAGCATCACATGTTAAAGAGCCTTTCTTTTCCAATCTTTGTCAAAGACCGGAGAGCTGAATATGCCTGTATTTGTTTTTGCATCCTCTATTCTATTTCATTGATCTAAAAGTCTCAATTTTTCTTTGCCAATACCATACTTTAAAAAAAAATCAGTGTAGCTTTGCAACGAAGCTGAAGTCTGAAATTGTTATGCCTCCTGCTTGGTTTTTGTTGACCAGGATTAATTATGCTATTCTGTGTCTCTTCTAGATCCATCTGAATTTTAAGTATGCTTTTACTTGTTCTGTGAGGAATGCTATTAATATTTTGATTGGGATGGCATTAAATCCATATATAAGTTTTTGAAGTATTGCCATCTTCATATTATTAGTTCTTGTTGAGGGACAGGAAATATCTTTTCATTTTTTGATGTCCTCTTTCAAGAGTATTTTAGTTATTCTTGTAGAAGCCTTTATATCCGTGGTTAGTTAGTTCCTAGGAATTTAAATTTTCTTGATGCTGTTATGAATGGTGTTGTTTCCTTCACTCCTTTCTCAGTAAGTTCATTATTGGCATGTACTAATGTTATTAATTTTTGTGTGTTATCTGTATCCTGCTACCCTACTCAATTTTGTAATTAATTTTAGGAGACTTTTGCTGGAATTTTAGGACTCCTTTATACAGAGGGTTATGTAGTCTCCAAATGATAATTTGACTTCTTTCTTATGTGTGACTTTTATTTGTTTCTTTTGTCTGTTTTGCTATAGCTAATGTTTTGAGAACTATATTGAATAGGCGTTGTGATAGAAGACATCCTTGTTTTATTCTTGAATTTATAGGAAGTTCACAGCTTTTCCTTATTTAATATGAGCTTGTTAGTAAGTTGGTGATAAATGGCCTTCATTATGTTGAAATAAGGTCATTCTATACTTATCTTCTTCAGGGACTGTATTGTGAATTGATACTGGATTTTGTCAAAGACTTTTTGTGTCTATTGAAATAACCATGTGATCTTGGACTTAGTTCTTTTTATGTGATGCATTACTGTACAATTATTGATTTTGACATGTTGAACCATCCTTACATCCCTGGCATGAAGCCTGTTTGGTCATGTCATATGATCTTTTTGATGATTTGCTGCATTTTACTTGCCAATATTTTGATGTTCATGTCTATGCTCATTAAAGAGATTAATCTTTACCTGGTTTGGGAGTCAGGCAATATTAGCTTCCAAGAATTACTCTGGGAGTACTTCTTCCCCTTCAGTTTTATTAAAGAGTTTGAGGATTATTGGGATTGAGTCTGTGAACTTCTTGTAGAATTCATGGTGAATTCATAAACTTCTGAACTTTTTAGTTGATAGGTTTGTATACTGCTTAAATTACTTTACTTGTTATTGAATTATTCAGAGTTTGTCTTCTTACTTCAATATTGGTAAATTTATGTCTCCAGTAATCTATGCACTTGTTCTGAATTTTCCAATTTATTAAGAACTGGTTTTTGATATAATTACTAGTAACCATCTGGATTTCAATACTGTCTGTTAAAAAAAATTAAAAAAAAATACTGTCTGTTGTGACTTCACATTTTTAATTTTTGATTGCATTGATTTGAGTTTTTACTTCCTTTTTGTGGTAAACTTCGCTAAAGGTTTTTTTTTCTTATTCTTTCATAGAACCAGCTCTTTAATTCATTGACTGTATTTTGGGGGCCTTGATTTCATTAATGTCTAGTCTAATCTTTGTAATTTCCTTCCTTGTACTAAGTTTGGATTTAGATTGCTTTTTTTATCTAGGACTTTGAAGTCTATCATTAGGTTATTTATTTGGACTTTTTTTTTTTTTTTTTTTTGGTACCGGGGATCGAACTCATGACCTCGTACTTGCCAGGCAGGCGCTTAAGCCACTGAGCTAAATCCCCAGCCCTTTATTTGGACTTTTTTCCTTGTCTTTTTTTCTGATGTGGGCTTTCACAGCTATACATTTCCCTTGAAGGACAGCCTTCACTGTGTCCCACATGTATGTTATCTTGACATTATATTTGATTCCAGGAATTGTTTAAATTTTCCTTGATTTCTCCTGGTACTCTTTAATTATTTAAAAGTATTTTGTTTAATTTTCATGAATTTACATAATGCCTGGATATCTTTTGTTACTAATTTCTAGTTTCATCATTTTATGGTCTATACCTAGGATAATTTCAATTCTTTTGTATTTATTTGATCATGCTTTACTGGATAGTATGTGATCTATTTTGGAAGAAATTCCATGTGCTTCTGAGAACAATTTATATTCTGCTGTTGATGTAATACTCTGGAAATATTTATTAGGCCCATTTGTTTGAAGATTTGGCTCAATTATGATTTTTTGTTGAATTTTTGTCTAGTTCACTAGTCTATTTATGACAGTGTGATATTGAGGTCCCTTACTATAATTGTGTTATGTTTATCTGATTTTTTATATTGAATAATGTTTGTTTTATGAGGTGGGTATGCTGATATTTGGTGCATATCTTTTTTATAATTATCATCTCTTCCTGTTGAATCATTTCATTAGCTAGTATGTAGTGACCTCTACTTTTTCTGATCAGTTTCGGTGTAAAATACACTTTATCTGAATATACAGTATCTACTCCTCATTAATCCCAAGTTTCTATTCCTTGGGATACTGCTTTCTGTACTTTAATTTTCAGTTTGTGAATTTCTTTTAGGATTATGTTTTCTTCTTGTGCAAAGCATATAATTGGATGTTGTTTCTTGATCCACACTACGAATCTGTGTTTTACTTAGGAAAATTGAGACCATTCACATTGGGAGTTATTAGTGAAATTTTTTAATGTATCCTTGTAATTTTATTATGTTTCTGTTGCTGATTCCCTTTTCTCTTCTTCTTTTTAACTACTCACCATGATTTGTATATTCTTTCTACTAGACATTTTTTGCATTGTTGGTTTCATTCATTCTAGGATCATCCTGAGAATGGTCATGAATTTCTCAAGGTATTCTTTAATATGGAAAGACCTCATTCCTCCATTCATTATGAGAGATAGCTTCATAGGTTGGAAGTTGTTTTCTTTTAAGGTTTGAAACACTTTGCCCCAAGCATGTGTGGCATTTAACGTTTGTGTTAAGAAGTCTGCTGTAATTTTAATGCATTTACCTTTACAAATGATTCATTGTTTTTTCTAACAGCTTTTAATATTTAGTGTTGAATTCTTGGATTTTTGACAATGGTTTAAAATGGAGTTCTTTTCCTGATCATGGCGTTTTGGGGTTTTATAGTCTTACTTATCTGCATGTTTAAATTCTTTCTCATATATGGAAAGTTTTCTGCTATTATTTCTGTAGATGGGATTTTTTTATATCATTTATGCTATTTTCTGATTTTTACTAGCTTCAATTAATCTTAAATTAGTCATATCATCTAGTAGGTATTGAATCCATTTTTCTTCTTCTTTTTTTGTTATTTTAAGGAGTTTCTGAGTAATTGACTACTCACATTGGGTCTAGCTCTAGTTCTAACACTGTGTCCACACAATGATTATTTTTCTGCTCATACTTTCAGTACAATTTTTAAACTCATGGTCTTGGCATGTTTCATGGACTCTAATTCTTTGCTAACCTGGTCATTCATATTTTGTATCATTTTGTTTATCTCAGCTAGCTTTTCATTAATGTCTTCTATGAACTCTTTGACCATTTTGTTTATTAATTTTATTTTTTACTTAGTTACATCTTCTTTGAGCTCACTTAACAACCTATTGATATGATTTTTTTATCATATATGTTATCCTTTTGAATAATTTAGTTAAGTGCCTTTCTATTTCCTCTCCTTTGCTGCTCCTTGGGTCAGCTTTGGTTTAGCTGGGTGTTTTCAGATGCATTTTGATACCTTATCATCATATTTTTATTTTTGTGTATATGTTGAAGTTTATGGTTGATTATAGTGGAAAGCCATTTTTGGTACAGAGACCTCTTTAATTTGTTTATGCTGCTCAATGATGCACTCTGGGAATGGCTAACTAAGCTTTTGTCTCTGTCCCAAAATTCAACCACTTCTGTTACTTTGGAATGGGAAGATACAGTATAACTGGTGAAGCTCCTAGATTTCCAGAATGGATTGCAGTATTATTAATAATATAAAACCAATCCAGATATTGGCATGTGGGAAAGTCCTATTAATAGCACCAACTATCTCATCCTGAGAATAGCAACAATATCAGCAATACTATCATCAACTTCACAACAAATAATGATATACCATAAACACCAGTAATGTACCACTGTTAACCATATAAAGATCTACAGCATTTGATTTGTCTTAGTGATACATATGTATATTCATATATACACTATACATTATACCCTAAGACAAATCAAATATTGACATGCGGTAACTATTCCTCCACCAACTTTAGAAAAGAATTCAACAGTAATGGAATTGAATTAACTATCTAAAGATTGAAAAGTTTAATGATTATACTAGTAAAGGTAGTAATTAAGAAATTAAGAAAACTTAATTATGGAAGATGAGAAAGAGGAGAGAAAGTTGAGATGAAGGATTCTGTTAAGGAATTAATAAAATTAGATAAAGGTAACAGAAAAGGAAAAAAACAGATAGTTAAAGAACAAAGAAAAAGAAGTAGACAAAAAAGAAATAAAAGGAGAAAAATTTTTAAAAAATCGAAACCCCCAAAAAACAATGAAGAAAAAAACAAACATATAAAAAATGAGTCAAAAAAAAAGTCAAAAAGTGAGTCAAAAATTTCCTCTTTTTCAAATGAATGGTTTCTTTCCAGGATCTACAGTCTTGAATTTAACAAGTCATGATTGTTTCCACTTAGGTTTTGGACTTGTGGGTTAGAAAGTTCCCCACCCCCCTCAAGTACAGAGGCTCCTCTGTCAGTTCACACCAGGTTGTGGAAAGTGTCCAAGCTGAGGTGTGATCTTTACTTGTTAGATAGGGAATGTGATCAGACCCCCAGTGTCTGGGCTGGTCATATGCAGCAGGGCAGGGTTTCAAGCTTACTGCTAGACTTAATGCCAGTATTCTGAATCCACACACCTATAAAAGCCATAAACACTAGGCATCATTTCTTATCGTGAAGAGCTGGCTCTGTGTCCTTTCCAGCCTGAGTTCAAACTTCTCAGGGGAGTCTTTGTCTAGCCCACACTCTCTCCATTACTGGCTCTTGTGGCTGCGTTTCACACGATCACTGTGGTAGAGTAATGCTGAAAACCTTAAAGTAAAATTGTTGTGTGGCACAGTATTAAGCAATTAACATCTTTCAAAAATGACTCCTGATTGGTCTCTATCTCTAGCCTACCTAAGGGAGTCACTTTTGAAGACAACTATTAAACTGTTAGGTACAAAAATGCATTATTTTGATAACAGAATGATGTCATTAGTCATATTTTTATAAGCCATTGGAAGAAATTGTCAAATGTCATGGACGTTCTACTTTTAAAACTTATTGTGATTTTTTGCGATAATTAAATAAATGTCCCATGTGTCTGAGTAGAGATGTCTGACATATAGTAATCAGTTTTTATTACATAAACTTAGTATATATGAGGAACTCTACTTAATAATTTATATAAACTCTAATCACAGCTCTTTGAAGGGATTTTCACTGTTATCTTTATTTTACATTTGAGAAAGAAGAGACAGTATGACATTGTTTGCCTGTGTTCATGTGTCTGTGCGCATATGTAATTACTATTAGTAACTACTGAAGTTGTAAAATGTATACTTGTAAAATGAGGTTTGTCTGAGATAACATGGTGGAGGGAAAATGGTGAATCACCTGCACCCACAGGAATCCTCAGCCACAGAGGAGATGACATGGAAACACCAAGACACAATTTCCAGAACTGTTTTCCTCTAGCCAACTCCACACCTATTATTTCCATGCTCTGGCTATTGCTGCCAGCTGTAGGTCCAGTTTGCCTTTTGTTTCTTCTTGGCATTGGGCAGTAGAAGTGCTGACCACCAACCAACGTGATCATGAATATGACCAATACCAAGGGAGAGAAGGTAAGCCCTTAGGTCCATTAGTTCCATGGAGAAATAACCAACCTAGCTGGTAGAAGTTATCCCCAAGAAAAGCCTGTCATTATTGTAAAGTTCAAAAACTACACAGGGTAGAACTATAGTAGGAAGAACTCTTGGAGATATAGGTGTAGGCAAAGATATTATGAACAAATCCCTATCCCACAGGAAATAATAACAACCTGGGTTTCATCTTATTAAAGAGCTTTTGCACAGCAAATGAAATGACCAACAATTGTGTAGTTTTGGGACTTTACTTAGTCCATCTTCTAATAGATTTAGGGTTTCTGTTTTAATATTTATGTCTCTGATCCATTTCAATTTTAGTTTAGTGCACAAACACTTCTCCACTGTTGGTGGGAGTGTAGACTAGTAGACACCATTGTGAAAAATCAGTGTGTAGATTTCTCAGAAAACTAAAACTAGAGGTTCTATCTTGGAATCTTCCTGAAAGAATTAAAAGCATCATATCCCAGGGATATATATGTGTTTATAATAGCACAATTTGTAATAACTAAATCTTGGAAACAGTCCAAAGGCCCATCAATGGATGAATGGATAAAGAAGATATGGTATTTTTATATAGTGGAATACTACTCTAGTATAAGGAAAAATAAATGAGACATTTCTAGGTAGATGGATGCACCTTGAAACTGCACTAGTGGAGTACTACTCTAGTATAAGGAAGAATAAACTTGAGACATTTCTAGGTAGATGGATTCACCTTGAAACTGTACTCTTAAGTAAAATAAATTGGGCACACATGTTTAAATATCACATTGTTGCTCTGGTGCGAGAACTTGAAAGTGTAAATAAGGGCCAAAGTGTATAATAGATATTGAGAAATAGAAATGAAGTGTTCAAATGGGAAGGGGAACTAGGTAGAGGGAGTGGAAAAAGAAAGAAAAGTGAAAAAGAGAACAGAAGAAAAAAAACCTGCAACAAAGCTTTTGTAAATAAGGCTGTGAAAAGGGATTGAAGGGAAGAGAAGGGATTGAGGCAAAAAAAATCAAGATAAATTATGTAGAGGTACAAATTCCCTATGATGATTGTGATCACTATGTGTATCTAAAATGTACCAATATAATTAACCTTAAAAGGATGTTTAGTTGTTCCACTACCTTTTGCCTGAGAAGTGTCTCTTTCTGAACTTTATTGCCCATAAACCTTTGTTAAGAAAAAGTTGAGCTAATACATGTGGGCCTACTTTTATGCCCTTTTTCTAATCCATCAATATGTTCACCTGTCCTGAGTACAAAGAAAGTCTTGGTGCCTCCAGTTTTAAAATAATTGTTTGGGCTTTTCTGAGTCCTTTGTGTTCCCACAGGAACTTTTGAAACAACTTAATAACTACTCTAAAAATACACCCCTTTATATAGTTATGATTGTACTATATCTAAAGATCAATTTGAGAATTTTAATCTCAACAATATTTCTTTTTCTTACCCATGTATAGCAAGGGAATATTTATCTACTTACATTTTCTTTAATCTGTTTTAGGCAAATTTATAGTTTCAAGAATGGAGATCTTTTGTCATATTATCTTAAGTATTTCATATCTTGCTATGTAGTTTAAGCTGCTCTTGAACTCATTTATGTAGCCCAAGCTGGGCCCAAACTCATGGTGATCCTCCTGCCTCAGCATCCTGAGTGCTAGATTTAGAGACTTGTGCCACCATGCCTGGCTAAGTATTTTATATCCTTTTGACACTATAGAAATAGTTTTATGTTTCATTTCAACTTCTCTTTGTGCATTACTAGTATATAGAAATTTATTTACATATTGGTCTCATATGTTTATACCTTGTTGAACTGTTATTTTATCTTTTGTGTAGATTCTGTTGAATTTTCTTCATAAACAGTCATGAATTCTGTCACTAGTCATAGTTTTACTTATTTACTTCTATGGACACCTTTCTTTTTATTTTTTTAAATGACTGATTATAATGGCTAGAGCCTTCATTATAGTGTGGAGTAAAAATGGTGAAAGCAAACACTCTACCATAGACCTGCTTGGTGTTGGGGAAAAAGTATATCATTTGCCATTGTTATATATACGCTCTGTAAATTTTTCATAATTCTCTTTAGCAGGCTGATAAAATTTTCTTGTCTGTGCCTGATAAGCATTTTTAAAAATCATGAGTTAATGTTGGGTTATGGAATTATTTTTATGCGTACTTTGTAATGATCAGATATTTTTGTCTTTCCATTAATATGCTGTAATGCATTAATTGATATTCAGGGTTAAAACAGCTTTAGTATCACTGAAATATTTTTTACCTTGTGCCAATGTATAGTTCTTTTTTTAATGAAATTTATTTTTGATAAATGAGGGAACTAGACCTATAGTTAACTTGTGATTATTTTTCTGGCTTTGCTATCACTTGGTCATCATGAATAAATTGGAGACAATGTTGTTCTCCATTTCTGAAAAAGTTGATTTTTTAAAAATTTTGTTTTTGTTTTAATTCACCAGTGAGCCATCTGATACTGGTTTTTTTTAATAGGAATATTTTAAACTAGTAATTCATTCAATTTCTTTTCTCATGATAGTGTGTTTCAAATATTCCTAATTCTTCTTAACTTCCGAAATTATTTCTCCTTAGAATTTATCCATTTCATGAATATTGTTAAGATCACTGAGTAAAGCTGATCAAAATATTTTCTTATAATTATATAATTGTAATGTTGGTAGTAATATTTCTGCCTACACTTCTAATTTTTGTTCTATTTTTTCTTCAGTATTTTTCCTTGGTCACTCTAGTAAAAGTTTGTCAATATCTGATCATTTTTCAAGTCCAACTTAGGGTTTCCTTCATTTTACTCTGTTTTTTATATTTTTTAGTTATCATGCTTTACTTATATCTTTGTTATTTCTTCTCCTGCATTTACTAACTGTTTTGGCTATAGCTTGTGCATTTTGATAAAACATAATTTTTGATCATCTTAATTCAATTCAAATATCAAGGGTTCCTGGAATTCTTTAACTCACTGGGATTTAGAATTTGGTTCATTAATTTCCAAATAGTTAGAAATTTATACTTATATCTACTTCAACTGCCTGTAGTCATAGTGCATAATTTATATTGTTTCAATGTTTTAAAATATATTGAAAATTGCTCTTGCACATTCTGGAGATTATATCATGTTGACTCAAAAAGCATACACATTTTACCTTGGGATGTAGTGTCCTACAGATATTACTTAGGCTAGTTTATTATGTTCAAGTAGTTTAAACCTTACTAAATATTTTGTCAGTTTGTTCCATCAGATATTAAATTGGTATGTTAGAATCTCCAATTATTGCAGAGTTGCCTTTTTGTCCATTTCTTTGTGTAAATTTCTTCTTCATATAATTTTAGAATCTGTTTTCAGGTATGTAGTATGCACACCTATTAGTTGTTTTTTTTTTTTGTAATTACAGAGGAATTGATTATTTAGTCATCATGAGATGTCCCTTGTTTTCTCTCGCAATGTTTGCTTTCTCAAAATATATTTTGTAAATAGCTCTTATTAGTACACATTGCAGTAAACAGTGATTATGCTCATCTTAGGTAGTTGTATATGCGTGTAACATATCTGAGGTTTTTTTAGCTTCCCTTTCTATCCCCACCCTCCACCTACCTCATTCTCAGTCTAATATTAACATACTTACTCCAACACTCTTTTGACTATTGTTTTCATATCTTCTTTCACTATTTTACATGATTTTCATTAATTTACATGCTTTTTATAACATTTTAAAGTATAAAACTAACTTAAATACATCCAAAATGTTATGCAAACATAATGATTATATAATTTTAGAGTATTTTTGTCATTCCATAAAGAAAACCTGTACACATTAGTAGGTTCTCCCTCCAGAAACAACTTTTAAGCGGATTTACCTTTTTGTGCCATTTCCAACAAAGGTACCATATGATATGGACACTTGTAGCACATTTCTTTCATGTATCATGTGTCATTTGTATCACATTTCTTTCATGTATCATGTGTTAAAGTTTCCTCTACTGCAGGTTTCAGTACTTTATTCTTTTCTATGTGTGAACAATATTCCACCATATGTATATGTAGCATTTTATTTATCCACTTATCAGTTGATTCACATTGAATTATTTTCTTTGCATGTTTTCATTTTACTTTGGTGCATATCTGTGTGAAATTACTGGATTATATGGCCACTCTAGTTTAAAATCTCAATAACTGCACCACTTTACATTCTTACCACCAAGGCAAGGGGGTCTGATGTTTTCACATCTTCTATCAATACTTTTATTATGGATTGCCTTATCATAGCCACCTTTTCAGGTGTGAAATATCTTGAGTTTACATTTCCAATTGCTAATAATATTCATATCTTTTCATTTTCATATTGTCCACATGTATAGTTTTTGGAGAAATATCTTTTTCCATTTTCCAATTTCAAGTTGCTTTATTTTTCTTTCTCTTACTGAAATATAGTAGTTCTTTCTACACTAAAGATACAAGTAATTTATCAGATGTGTAATTTGCAAATAAGTCATCCCATTTTGTAGATCATCTCATCATTTTCTAGAAAGTATCCTTTGAAGTACAAAATTTTTAATTTTGATAAAGTTTAATTTATTTTTCTTTCATAACTTGTGCTTTTAGTATCATATCTAAGAAAATATCTAATACATAGTCAAGATGATTTAAACTTATGTTTTCTGCTGCTAGTTTTAAAAAATTTAGGTGTTCAACATTTAGGTCTCTGTTCCTTTTTGAATTAGTTTTGGTACATGATGTGAAGTAAGGGTAAAAGTTTATTTTTCTGCCTGAGAATACTTAGTCACTCAGCTATTCTTTGTTGAGAATGTGATGAGAGAGTTGTGAGAATCAAATATATTAATGCATACTAACGTATCTGGCTCATAACCAGACAGCTAACATGTTAGTGACTCTAATTGTTTCAACCAAATGTAACAAATATGTAAAAATTCATTACCCAAATGTCAAGTGCTTTTGTGTTTATGTCATTAAAAAAACTCTATAACCTTATATTCTAGAAAAACCAAAAAAGGGACATTTTGCTGATTACCTTTACGGTGTGTTTAGTGCCTGGAAGTATGTGTCTGTCACACACACATTTTAATAAATATTTTTAATACCAAGTAAGATAGCATATTCTGTTTGATACTTTTTTGCTCATTTACTCACAATATGTTTAAAAAATGTTTAATTATAAAATTAGAATTTGTTTTACCAAAGAAATTTTAATTGATCTCCCAGGACTCTGAACAAAGTACTGGAACTAAACATCACCCAATCTGGGAGACTCATTAAAGTCATTCAATAAAGTTTACTGCTGGAAACCAATGATCTATCAGAATATGCTTCACAGAACCTTGCCGTAGGAAATCTGTTAGTTTAGACTCGATGTTCTTCAGGCCTATTTCCTAGTTTCCATGACTATATTCAGACTCAACTCTATGGAACTGAGCACTTTTTGGTTGTGCCCCCATTTTATTTTAGTTATCATTCTCAAAAAGATTTGTCATACTTTATCTTCCTCCCACTATTTTATCATTTTATTTCATTATTAAACATGTTTCCAGTTTTAAGAGCTATATTTTGTGAGCCTTGAAAGGCAAGTGATGGATTTATTTATTGTAATACATAAGAGTACTAAATAAGAAGATGACATTTATTAATGATGTAAAGTGAAGCCTTTCTTCATTACCTGTCAAATTAAGAAGTGCAATTTTTGCCCTGAAATTTTTGTCTTACCTTTGGATTTGCTTTGCTACAAACATTAAACTTATATCCAGGTAACGATTTTTTAAAATGTTATTCTATGATATACATTTTAAACTAATTGAGAAGAGGAACTATTTTTTAAATAACTTATATTTCTGTAGTAAGCTGGATAATGTATTTAAAAGAGTTACCATGAATTAAATGTTTTTTAAATTTTAACATTTAGAAGTTTTAAAGAAACATGTATTATGTGTTAATATATTCCCATATTGATGTCAAATAAACAATAATTTTAAATAACTTCATAATAAAGAGACTTAATTATAACTGCTAATTTATATTTTGAAATTTTATTTCATTATTAAACATGTTTCCAGTTTTAAGAGCTAAATTACTCTTATTTATAATTAGGAAAGTATGTTTTGAAAAATTCTTTTGTAGGCCTTATAAATTTAACCCTGCAAATTATCATTAAAGTGTACATAATATTTTATTTTTAAAACTATCTTCCTCACTTTTACTGGCAAGGAACATGAGAACCCTAAGCAAAAGTGTCTCTGCTATAAAGAGGTGAAAGTAATTTTTATATAACTTGTATTTTTCTCATAATGAGTCAGATACACCTGGCCTCCATCCCAACTATTACTAAGTCTTGATTCATTGTTCATAACTTCTGGAAATGAAAAATTTGTCAAATTATTTTGGATGAATTTTCTATACTTAAAGATTAGTTATATTTTAAAAATTTTACTCATCTTCTTTCCAAATAACATTTTGTTGTCAGAATTACAAAGTCAGCTTTAAGCTAATATTCACTAGAACATTTTTAATATCAAAATATGATTTAAGAACAATGTTATGTTCAAAATTTTGTTGATGGCTAATAAAGAAGGTCCTATTTATAGCAAAGTTATTATGATCAGACTTTTATGAGTAAGGGTACTATATTATGACAATCATATCATTCAAGTATAAACCTGAGAGCTAATGTTCATTATTATGTTCAACCTCAGGTTGATTTGAACTTAATTCTGATACACATGTTTTATGAAACTTGGTTCTTAATATTATCTATCACCTAAGATAGTTTGTTGAAGATTATTTTATCCTATAAATTTCATATTACACACAGCAAATACTTTCTTATAAAGACTGTAGAAAGCTGTGTAGACTTATTTACTTATGTATAATATACATATACTTATTTACTTATGCATAATATACATAAGTAGTTTTGTGTGCTAGTTGTTCTAGTTTTAAATCTGTTATCCATTTTCACTCAACTGACATACCAGCTTTCCCTTTCTTTCAGTAAGACCAAGTGATGAGTACATTTAGCAATTTTTTTTTAGTGATTTTGTTTTTAATGTCATCTCAGGGCTATGTAGAATGTTCAGAGCTAGGCTATTTTCTAGTGTCTATTCTCTGCTCCTAATTGTTGTACCAACTGTTTACTGAGCATTGGCAAAACCACATATGACCCTTGTAATTTTTATTCTAATTATATTATTAGAATAAATCCTAAATAAATATAACTAACAGAATTGTTATTACATAAAATTTATTTTGACATCTGTGAAAAAAATCAATAATGGTAGCTTGCTAAAATAATTAGGGTCAGGTTAGGAGGAAGACAGACTCCTTTAAGAGGTTGAGAAAATATTCTGTAAATCTCCAAGGTTTTTGTACTTCGATTGCGTGATTATAAGATTGTTTTATGTTCATTGAACCTACAGTTAATGGAGAATACTTTTAAATATCTGTATCTATATCACACTAAACACAAAATAAAACTCAATTCAGAGAACTATTTCCTGAATTAAATAATGTCCAAATAAAAGCACATATATTTATTTCAAGCTAAAAGAAAAGAAGTTTTTTTGAGGCAAGTTCTCACTATGTAGTCCAGGGTGGCATAATGATCTTTGTGCCTCAGCCTCCCAAATGCTGGGATTACAGGCATATGCCACCATACCCAGATGGAAAAATTTTCCAATATTTTTAAAAATATTTTTTAGTTTTACCTAACATTTTTTAACTGGCCATGTGAGTTCACTCTATTTTGACAGGAATATTTTGCATTGTTTTCTTTACTGCTGTATACAATTGAAAATGAATTTAAAATAATTCAAAATTTCTGCAACTATTTGGACATATATGGACATCTATAAAATCTTCAATTAACAAAGTCTCATAAATTCCAACTCATTGTTCTACTGACAACCAAATACAGCTTTTGGCTCTTTTTCTGGTCCCTCACATTTCATTTGCAAGTAATGAAGATTAAAGATGAGTTGTCACTTTGTTCATGTCAATTTGAAGCAGTCTTTCTTTATTTGGTATTGTAAATCATCACTGTCCTTTGTGGCATATGACATAATGTGTATTTATTGAAGGTTAGTGAAAATAACCCAGAAAAACTTCACTTTTCTCTTGAATTATAGTATTTGGATCTCAGGTTAGAAACCCATGCTGTAGTAGATCAAATTAGAATAGAATAGATTGGGAATGTGATACATTTCACACCCCCTAAACTATACATCATATCTGCTTTCTTCTAAAATAGTTGAAATAGAATTTTAGGAAATTAATAAATATAGTGACACCCCTAAAATGTTAACACATTTTTCTTTCCTTGAACAAATATATTTTAAACTTACTATGCAATTCCTTAACATGAAAACAAGCATAAAAATATAGTAGTAATTAAAAACAGATGACTGAATTGGTAGGAAAATAGTTTTATGAGGCAGTGCATAGAGTACTTAGCAGAAGATAGAATAATTCATACAGATTTTAGAAAACAGAGATGTTTTCATGTGCACCTACAAATGTCCAGAGTGTAAAATAGGATCAATTTCATTCTCAAGTAAAGTTCAAAAGGTATGTCAATTCAATGGGGTAAGAGTTTACTTCTTCAGGTATCTTGTGGTATATGAGCTCTTCTATAATATGCCCAAATAATAGCAATATAGAGGAAGATCAATATAAAAATTACATATTTTTGGTGCTGTCAAAAACTACATTGAAAGAAAACTACATACTGAAAGTGGCCTTTTTCTTATTCCAAATGCACAGGATACAATGCTGACATAAGTTAAAATTATATTTTATTTTTAACTTGAATTATGTTTTCTAACAGAAAAATTTATTTTTGCTATATTTAGTGGTATAATTAAGAACTAAATTATTATCTTTTCTTACTGATCTTGATGCATGAGTCCTTAGCATGTAAAAGAAGAAAGTGCCTCAGTTAAAAATCTGCTGGGGGATTCTTTCCCTAACACTGCTTTTGGGTGCTTGCTTTGCAAATTATAACTATTTATAAACACAAAAGAAATGCTTTTCCTTATCCATGGAGAAACATTGGAAAAGTGCCCATTTGCTGCTAGGAAAACAATAGTGATAAAATAATTATTATTTCAGAACTCAGTGAGAGGAATTCTGCATTTTGAAAAGGTTTTATTGCAAGTATTAGGTAGATGAGGTAGTAACATTAAATATAAATATTAAAATATGTTTAATGTTCGTGTGTCTCTAGTCTCTCTATGCCTCCCTAAAACTATGTACAAGTGTTAAATATCTTATGGAGCTATCTTATGATTCAAACTAAATACTATACTATGGAGAGATGAAAGGAAAGATGTTAGTAAAATACAGAAAAGTCTCTAGTAACCCAAATGTGAAGGCTAGAAAAGACATTGACCAATGTCTCAGAAGCTCCAGTATGTCAGCAGGTGTCGTGTTAAGGAAAGCAGTGATTTAGAAGAGATACTGTCCAGGAAGTGGCTCAGTGATAGAGCTCTTGCCTTGTATGTGCAAGGTCCTGTGTTATATCCTTAACACCTAAAAAAAAAAAAAAAAAGAAGAGACACTGATCCTGTTTGGCAAAGTAACCTTGTGAACAATGGCCACAGCTAAGCTGCTGAGCAATTCTTGTTAAATACAAGATGAGAACCCAAAGTAATATACATGGGCTATGAAATTTGAAAAAAGCATGTATTCAGAATGAAATCTGGAGAATGGGAAGTCTAGATGCTAGAGCTCCTTTGATGAATTCAGAGCTAACCAAGGACTCAGGCCTAGAATATGACTGAGTGATGTCTTAGAAAATGCAATGAGTCTCAGTGGAATCTTAAACCATGAAGAAACAGTAATATTTCTCCAAATAGGCCCACAAAAGAAGGATGTTTCATTAAAAGTTATGCAGTAGGATGGAAATGCTAAGAAAATCCTAAGTGCTGTGCTAAAACTTGGCATCTGGAAGAAAAATCTCCAATTTACTATGTGCATACAAATACACTTCTAACTTCATGTGAGATTCATACAAGGAGACAAAGTAGGCAGGTGGTTCTAGCAGCTGCCATGATAGACCTACCGCTGTGTTCACTCTCTCTTGCTTTTCCCTCCCAAAGACAGCACATGGCAGAGGTACTAGCATTGGTCTTTAACTATAGTAAATTCCCCTCATGAAGGACTTTGGGCAAAGAATATTCATTAGTCTGTTTGCAGTTTTCTTTTTTTTTTTTTTTTTTTTTTTTTTTTTTTTTTTTTTTTTTTTTTGCGGTTCCAGGGATCGAACTCACGATCTCACACTTGCCACGCAGGTTCTTATGCCACTGAGCTAAATCCCCAGCCCAGCAGTTTTCTTTAAACCGCCCTGTAGACTTAATCATTTGCTCCCTGATCTGCTTGCCTTACCTCTCTCCTTTCAAAGGCGTTACATTGGCATCAGCATCTGAGAGTTCTCCCTGCTTGCTCTTATCCTCCCCTTTGACTTATTGCAGACCAAGTAGTTTTTTGCACTTCTCACCTCAGCCTGCTTGTTGGGATCCAAAGCAAATGCAAAGGCTGATCTTCAGATTAGCTACCTCCTCCTCTGTCTCCATTGTCAACACCGCTTTGTCTCATCACTGTCTACTGTCTCCTCCATCCTGCTTCCTGTATTGGAACTTCCTCTACTTTGCCAGGACTTGTCTTTCTGGGAACTTACATTCCTGCTTCCACCTTTTGGAATCCTGATTATTTAATTTATGCTTACTTGTCTGATGTTAGTTCAGGAGAGTATTGCTGATTCTTCAAGTGGCACATGTTCAGTGTCTTAAAAATGTCAGGGTAAACATCCCTAATTTTAGTAGCTGTGCCCCTTGTGCAAGAAAGACTCTCACTAATGTCAACTTAGAGTCCCCAACCACATCAGTAGATGTGGGATTAGAAGAAGATGTACACAGTTATTTCCTACACCATATACAGGGTTGGCTTGCACTCATTACTGCATATCTCCTTTCTCAGCAGACCTACGCTCTAGCCCACGTCCGCTGGAAAATCCCTTTGTGGAATTTCTCTTCTATGGCATCCTGGACAGCAACAAAGTGAGTAGAGATTGTTTATCAGTGTGAATCAGGGTTTCCGGGAATCTTTGACTCCTGTTTCTGGCATGGCTGTGTAAATCATAAATGTATATTCATTACTTCTAAAATTTGAAAATATTTAATGATTATTCAATTCTTCCAGTCACCCTGGATAAAAATATATTTTCCCCTCATCTTATCTACTTATCTATCCATTTTCATTTTTATTTACAGTATTTATAAAATTACATTTATTTTAATTACTTATTCCTTTTCATGTCAGTAATCACTTGTTACTAATTTCTATTTTGTCAGAAAAAGAAGTATAGAATAGTAACATCGAGGGAGATCTTTGGGTAAAGTTGAATCTAATGCTAGAATTTGCCAAATAAGAGAAGTACATATGTATTAAATGTCAGATGACATAATAGGATTCAAATTTTGTCTCTTTAATTTACTAGTTTTGTAAATTTTAGAGGATTAATCTCCTTAATACTACTACACACTTAATAAAAATGCTGATTTTAGACAACTGTTGGAAAATTAGAAAAAAAGGTATGTTTATTGTATAGTAGTCTTGTTGATGTTTAGTAGGAACTTAACAAATGTTTGTTAATGTTGTTATATATGAATAGCAGCAGTTGCTGGGGACAGCTCACATAGAAACTCTCTGACTCCTAATTCAGTGACTCACATCAGTAGCTTCAAACTGGCCAAGATAGTGACATTTACATCACAGAAATTAGCAAGCACAAAACATTTAAGGAGGGTTTATTAATGGTGTAGTTTTGTAGAATTATCCCAAAAAGGTGAAATACAAAACAATGGACAAGTGAGTAAGCTGGAGGAAATCATTTCTCATGTGAACTGGTCAGGAAATGAAATGGGTCTTCGAGCACAAAGCCAGAACTGAAAGGAAATATTGGGCTATCTAAGACTCTAGACTCTTGTTGACTTGGATTGTGCTGAGATATGTGATTCTGGTAGGTTGTGATAATCTGTATTAAACTTAAGTACAGCTGATCTCTCTTTAATGAGTCATAATCTAAAGATAAGTTATATTTGATATGTCAGATTATCTATATTTTACTTTTTTACATTAGCTACTAGACTAGTCTTCTTTAAATTACTTCTTGATTGTTCCAAGTTTACCTTTGCAGTGCTAAGGGTTATGTATGAGGGGTCTGCTCTCAGTGCATCCAAGGACTGTAGGACAGTAGGGATATACATTCCACCAGAAGTATGGGAGTAGTGACCATGGTGACCCACAGGGAAAGTAAATATAAGGAGGAAATTTAGACTTAATCATTCCTCTGTCTTTCCCACACATTTTGTCTTATCTTGCGGACAGCCTAATTCAAACTGGTATTTTTATCTTTCTTTTTTTGTCTTGTTGAAATCTCCTCCTAAATGTATTTCCCATTTGTAATATCTGTATGCTCTAATTTTTGAGAGAGAGAGAGAGAGGAGAGAGAGAGAGAGAGAGAGAGAGAGAGAGAGAGAGAGAGAGAGAGAAACCTAAAATGCTTTGAACAAGCTCGTCTTTTGTTATTCAAAACCCTGCCTTTAGATTTGCCTCATATTATACTTTCTCAGGTACCATAAAGACATGACGACAACCTAAACTGAGTGTTTTTACTGCTTGTAATGCTGGGGTTCAAACCCAGGTCCTGAAATTTACTAGGCAAGTGATTTGTCACAGAGTTATGTCCCCTGCCCTCTTTTTTTTTTTTTTTTTTTTTTTAAGATGGGGTCTTTCTGCAGTTCAGGCTGACCTTTGGCTCACTTTGTAGCCCAGGCTAGTCTCAAGCTTGCAATGATCAGCTTGCCTCAGTCTCCCAAGTGCTGGGATTACAGGAGTGCACCACCATGCCTGGCTCTGTCCTCCTTTTTTTGTTTATTCCACTTTTGAAAAAAAAATTATGGATATTCTTCCAGCCGTTTTTGTTTCATTTCAGAGACAAGATCTTGCTAAATCACTCAACCTCGGCTTGAGCTTGCACTCCTTTTGCCTCATCCTGTTAAGATCCTGGGATTTTGGACGTGTGCTGCACGTACTTGCCTAAACCAATTTGTTTATTTGGAGAGCACACTTTCACTTTTTGCATCTCATATAGTTTGCAAAACCTTTACTTCCATGCCCTTTTCTATCACCTCTGCTAGTCACAATCATTGACAATGTGTACCACATGTTGTATGTTCCAGTATCTTTCCTCCTTTTTATTGCAATGAAAAATGCTCTAACTTGTCTTTGAAGACCCCAACAATCTGCACAAATTTTTGTCAATTGTCACAATTTGTTTTGTAATATATGAAATAGTCTCTGAAGGACTGATTATGTTTAGCTATTTAGATGAGAGGCAGGTGATGTAATTATACAAACTGTGTAAGATGGAGAAGGTCAAGACTAGGAATAGCACAATTGGGATTGAAGACCAAAGAGACAATAAGCAAGGGAGGGAATTTGACTCCAGACTGGAGGGATACTTGGGGGGCAGACACTAAATTCAGAGTGTGCAGAGAGGTCAGATGAGTTTCAGATTGTGTTTAGTGCTAGCATTTCTAGATGGAAGTGACAGGCAGCCTATAACTCTGAGGCATCCAGTTATATGACAACATTCATGAAGTTAAGTATCACCAGAAAAACTAATCAGGGCACAGCTCCTTCCTCAAAAGGCAGTAGAAGAGGCAGGCAGACTATTTGGGTAGAAATTAAAAGCACAGTTGATATTTCTTTTATGTTTGGGCAAACCTGACATCAGAGAAAGAGGATAAAGGAGGTTTGACCCATGTATTTAAACTTGGCTCTAATTCTTAGCAAAAACCCAGGCAGTGTTGAGCTAGATTTGAGAGGAAAACTGCAACTATACCAGAACAGAAGGGTAAGAGGAGAGTAGTATTAGGATTGAGGTGCTAATGTAATCATTGCCTCAGTCAGGATTAATGTGATTCAATAAGACTCTAAATTCACTGGTGCTAGTGTGAGAGTCACTGAGATGAGGATCCGTAGCAGACCCTGGGATATAAGAATCTCTGAGTGGCAGATCATATAGGGACAGGGTTGTGAGGCCTGATTTATTTATCTGCATTCTGAACCTGTATAGGAGGAAGAACTTGCCTCTATTTATTGCTTATAGAAAGTTATAAAAATATGATTATTGTGTCACACATTGTGGTGGTAGAGAGAAATTCAACATCTGAGTCCGATGCCTGATTTTCCTAATCTGCAAAGTGAATATGATAACACCTTTGTATAATATGAATGTGTGGATTAAACAAGATAATTTATGTAACAAACATTTTTAAAGCCTAGTCATTTGCAAGTACTTTACGTAAGCTAGAGATTATTTTCTTTTTGCTATAAATATCACCATAATTTTTTATTTCCATTGGCTTACAAAATTGGTCAAAGTGTATTCCTTATTTTATTTTATATTCTACAGATTATGGAAAAGATTACTATCAATAATTCATACTAAATACATGCTTGAAACAAAATTGAAATTTAAATTTTTTGAGTTGCTCATATTGGATTACCTATGTGTCTTATAGAAGATACCAATGGTCTGTGTTTCTTTGAAGGAGACATTCATTTATAATGTTAAAACATGGTATTTACATAGAAAATGGAAATTTTTCAATTAAAGAAGGAACTATGTAACATTTAAAAGTTATATTTTTACATCCTTGATGGAAAGAAATAAAATTCCAATTTCTATACTTCTGAATGTAACTAGGCTTACTAACTTAATAGTCACAGAATTTAATTTAGAAGAAATAAATCTGTATGTGTCTTGGCTCCTCCTTATAGCATTAAAAATATTGGCTGTGTAGTAGTTCACTGTAATGCAAAAGAATAATTAGAAAGAAGACACAGTGGTGTGATTACTGAAGAGTGGAAACTCAACAAAAAACTACATCGAGTTTACCCAAATGTATGTATGATAGTTCATTTGTAAAAAAGTCATAATGTTACAAAATTTTCATCTGAGGGAAATTCCGAGGATTTTACTTTATATATATATCACAAGTTGTAAAAAATTAATCACATTGCAAAGTATATATAATTAACTGAATTAAAAAATACTTCTAAAATACATTTCTATTAATGACGTTAAAGTACAGAGTCTGACACACTGTCAGATTGCAATCTGTTGCTGTTCTCAATAATTTCAGTACACTCAGGAAAATCCACCCTCCTAAAATTCATTCAGAGATTTTTTTTCTCAGAAACCAACGTTTTTTTTAAACTCACCGGAAGTGCTATGTTGCTAGCTCTTGTGAAAGTTTTGGATAGTGATTGTACCTCTTGAATGTGAAACTATTATTGAAGTGATTGGCTTATCATTATGATGCTAGTGATAAAAATATGGATAAGATGATGACAACTAAGGTTTTTTAATACTTATGAATACCAAGCATTTTGTTGAATACTTTTCACACATTTTTCCATTTGTTGGAATCCTTTTAGTGCCTTATTTGGTATTATTATTAATTGATTTAACAAATACTCATCAAAACAGTATACATACCACATTCTTGATGGATAGAGATTTGGAAAAATACATAAATTGTGTGTTTTCAAGAAATGTATATTTTAGAGTATGTTACACTCTCAATCAACAGAGATTGGTGTCATTATTTATGTATCATTAAGTTATTGGAGCTCTTGATAGTAGATATGTTATGAAAGATTACACAGTATGTGTTGCTTCCAGTGTCTTCTCTACTCAGATCTACTTAAGCTTTCTTTAGTGACCATTAGCACAATCTGTGGAGGATTTTGTCCCTCACTAAGATTCCATGGGCAGTGTGGACTTGAAAAATTTCAAAACCAATATCCTATGTCTCATTATACCTCATCTGTTTTTCTCATTAATAAATAAGCTGTTGTCTTTGCCATGTCCTTGACTTAAATAATGCACTTACAATACTTCACCATTAAATTTAAACTTGCCAAGTGGGAAGATTCTTTTCTTGGTTCTATGCTTAATTTTGTGCTAAAATTTTATTTTTTTAAAATTCTGAGTCTCTACTTTTTAAATGCAAATATTGAGATGAACACATCCTTCCTCTTTTGCTTTATTCTGGTGGGTTTAATTATGTTAATCAAATTGTCTTTGTGTTATATGTATAACCCTAAAAATATTCAGCTTACATCTCTGAAATATAAGGATGTTATTCTAAAATACAATGCCATGTCTGAATTCATAACATCATATAATTTCTAATCCGTATTACATTTTTCATATTATTTCATTTTAACTTATCTACAAATCAGCATCTAATCAGCATAGGTCTTATCTGTGTGTTTCTCAATCTGGAAAAGTCTTTTGGATTTTTTCCTAAATTTTTTGCCTTAGTATTCTGCAGTGAAAGAGATAATTTAAAGTTTGTGCTTAATTATGTTATAGGCTTATATGTTATAGGCTTATATGATTTTCTATAATCATTAAGCAGAGAGTCTTGGTTTCTGTCTTCTTTTCAGATAGTTTTGCAATCTGTTACCAAACATATTTCAAGATCCTTTTGATGATGCATATAACTCTTACTTATCAATTCTTGTATCTGGACATTCAAACTGCAATTACCAAGGCTTAAATGCAGTGTCCATAACAGTGTGAAGACTGATGGCTTCACTTTCTGATCATGAGGGTTTAGCTACTCTGCTCCTAGATGAATGTCAGTGATGTTCTAGCCTTCTTTTGAACTCACCAAATACTTTTCTTTACTTTAAAACAAAAAAAGAAAAAAGAATAAAACCAATGATTCAGATTTTCAAAAACAGAACAATAGGGTATTAACAATGGTTGATATGTTGCATATTATTGTCTTCAATGTAGTTTTTCAGATTACCAGACATACACATGAAAAAATTATCTATTAATGAAAGCACAAACATTGTTTTTGTTGGGCTAATAGAGGTTAGTAGCATGTTTATCTGACTCATATATATATATTTTATATATATTATATATATAATTAATTACATATAAATATAAATTATATATTTATATATATAATATATATATATATAATTTTCCCTTCTCTCTTTCTTCTTTCCTCCATCCCTGTTATTCCTTCCCTTTTTAGCCATTTTGCCCACTTTCACCTTCACAATGTCTGTTGTACATTTTGAATCCCACTAAATCCTTCAGTTTTTTAGTAGGGAGACAACATGATGCTCAACCCTGTGAGTCCCAATCATTTCACACATAAGTATGATCTCAGATTGCATCCATTTTACCTACAAAAGCCTCGAGATTTTGCTTTACAACTGAGTAGCACTCCGTTATATAAAAATGTCATATCTTTCTTATTTATTTGGTTGATGGGAAAGCTACCACTGCTTTTTTCGTGGTTCCTATCATATGGAATGTTGTTTTTTCTCTTCTGATTTTCAATCTATGAATTTCCTATTGAGTGAAATGTATTTCTTGTATACAGAATATTGATGAATTTGTTTCTTGATACACTCTGCCTGTGTTTCTTTTTATTGATTAATTGGGGTCATTTCTATTAATGGTTATGATGCATATGTATTGGCTAGTCTTTGTCATGTTATTTTCCTGTTGTTGGTTCCCCACTTTTTCTCTCTATTTAATTGCTTTCCCTGCCTGTTGATTTCTTTCTGTTGTGTTCTTGGAAATGTGGGCATTTTTATCTCTTTTTAGAATGTCATTTAGTATTCTTCATAGGGTTGGTTTGGTGTCATGAATTTTTTCATTTGTTTTTGTCATGGAAGTATCTTATTTCTCCATTAATTTAGAAGTTTTTCAGGGTACATCAACCTGGATTGGAAGCAGTTTTCTTTCAGGACTTGAAATACTTCACTTAAGCTCTTCTTGACTTGATGGTTTGTGTTGATAAGTCTGCTGTAATTCTGATGGGTTTTCCTTTATGGGTGATCTGTTTCTTTTCTCTAACAGCTTCTAATATTCTGTCTTGTGCTGAATTTCCTGGATTTTGATTATTAAATGTCTTGGTGTAGATTTATTTTAGTTATGGCTAATGGCAGTCTTATATGTCTGACTTATCTATATGTCAGGTTGTTTTCTCATACTTGGGAATTTTTCTTCTATTACTTCTATAAATAGTCTTTTTATGTCATTTGTGTTGACTCCCACTTTTTCACTGATACCTATCAACTTATGTTATTTTTCTTTGCATCATCTTGCATCTGTTGAACTATTATTTCCTGGTTCCTTGTTATTTTTAAGAGATCTTTCCTTTTGCAATCACTAGCTACAATCCTATCTTTAGGGTCTGAAAGTCTGTCTTCAGTATTGTTCAAGTGATTTTGCCAGCTTTCACTGGAATGCTTAATTTCGTGGATCTCTCTGAGTCTGTTTCATGCATCCTAATTCTTTCCTATATTGTTCATTCAAGATTTTCATCATTTTCCTATGCTCTTCCTCTTTTTTTAATCTATGTTTTAGATACGCTCAGCAATTCTTTCATGAAGATTGTCATTTCTTATTTTACCTAAGATATTATTTCTGATCTGCTGTCTTTTACAGCCTCACAAAGTTTTTTTTTTGTTTTTTTTTTTTTACCTCAGTTGTTATCAGAAATTTCAGATGTGTAACTTCCAATTGCTTCTATGCTTTTGTCTCCTGGACTTGTTCTGTGTGGGCTGGAGGTCTGAGATTGCATTTTGTTTCTTTGTTTTAACTCTTCCTGGGTTCATCCAGATGACTTAGTTGTGGAGTCCCAGGTGCTTCCTACACTGGCTGCCTATTTGCCATGTGGGGAAATGAGCCAAGCACCTGGATTTCTCTGAACCTTGGTTCCCGTGGAGGTTGTAGGGCACAAGGAGGGATTTTCTGCATCTTCACAGCTGCACAGATGCTTCCCTGACAGTGGCAGCCATGTAGGGTCAGGCCTGCTTCTTGTTCTGGCCTGTGAGGTTACACCAAGACTCCTTGGATAGGGACAGGCATGTAGGGACATGGTTTGCTGCTTTTCTTGGCTTGTGCTGGTTACTGGCAGGCCAAAAAACTATTCACAAATTTGTCATTTTACTCAATATTTTATTGCATTTGTAGAGCATAATGCTGCTTGACTCATCACCACAGTCTGACTTTTTTGTGTATGATTAAGTCTCAATTTTATTAAATATTATATTTATGAATAACAAATACATGTACTTTTGTCAAACAATATTTTTAAGTGGAAAGGGAAACAGTGTATTATATAATGAAACCATTAAGTAAGTCAGTGTGTCAATGACAGTGACAATAGAGATTATGGAAAATAAAGCATTTAAGCTCTTTGATGATTTGAATCTTATTTAGAAATGTAATTTACATGCAAATTTAGTGTGAGAAGTTTCCATATTTGGTGAGTATATTTACATGTTAGATTCTGTTCATCCTAATTCTCATGGATTTTTAAATAATTTTTAATGTATTAAGATTTCATCTATAACTTTGATAAATTTTCACTTAAGTCTATATTGATAACTTTTCTTGGATATAATTATTTTTTAGAAGAATGTAATAATCTTAGAAAAGATTTGCTAGTATTAAAGTTATTTTCACATCATCTTAGGTTTTCATTAGATAACCTTCTGATATGAGTACTACTATGGTTGGGATGTGGTTTGTGTTCCTGAGGTCCATGGTCCTAACTGTCTTGGTCCTAAGTGGGGTGGTTTTGAGGTGGTGGAAACTTTAAGAGGTGGGGCTTAGTAGAAGGTAATTAGCTCAGGGGACACCCTCCTGAAGCAATTGAGGAGAGAGTCTGGTACTGAATGAGTGGTTTTGCTCCTGTGAGTGTGGGTTGTGGTCAAACGAATGAGCCTGGCCCCTTTCTACTCCCTTGTTTCCTTGCTCTGCATGGGTCTCTTGTGTGTCCAGTTAGTTTCCTTTCCACTTCACCACTATGCTGTGATTCAATCCTGGGAATCTTAGCCTGGGTGTTGACACTATGCTATTTGGACACTCCAGCTCTCAAAATGAAAGTCATCAGGCAAATAAACACTTTTTTTGTATGTCACTTAGTCTCAGATACTTTTTTCCAGAAACAAAAGGTGAGCCAAGACATATACAGATAAGTTCAGATATGTCAAATGAATTATCTTTATAATTTTATGTGTCTCCAAATATACTACCTCCTTAAAGGACAATTTAGAAAATACTTTATATTCTTTTTACTTTTAGTTCATTGCTTTCTACATAAGTATAGAGCAATAGGATAGAAATTACATTCTAAGGATAATAAAATAAAGTTGTATCTTTCGGATGTGTGAAGAAAAGATGATATTTAAGGCATTGAAGATATTAAAGAATAATATTATTTCTATATCTCTGAAGAGTGATGTATGGAAAGTATGCAACAAGGTTTATACAAACAGATTATTTTCTCTATGTAATAAGATAAAAATAAAATAAAAAGTAGGATAGCTACAGTAAGTAGTATGTGACCCAATCCATGAAGGTGATAAATAACTGAAAACACAGACCACTGAATGTGACAAAGGGAAATTATATTGGATTATAAAATTAATGTTTACTATCACATACATAATATTAAGTGTTCTTAGTTCACCTCTTGAGAATATCTTAGTCACTAAATTGCTAGTGTTTTTATAATCTCATATCTTTTGAATTTTTAGTTAAACTTTGCCTCCACCTCTTAATTTAGTGACATACCAAGTTTAGCATGTTTTTAAAAATGAATTTAAGGTTGATTTTTGATTAGGTTGATGAAAGTAAAATTCATTTAAAAGTTAAGCCCAAATAAAAATAGTGCATTTCTACTATTTGTCTTTAGAATGTACAAAGCTGTAAGTGAAAGTGCTGTGCACAACTTTGCTGTGAAATTGATGAATAGTGTATGCTGAGTCATTGTCTCTCCTTTTCACAATGGATAGGAATAAATGTTCCAGTGGTCAAAAAAGGGAGTGATTATAAATATATGTGGATTTTATAATCAAATTGTTTACCACTTTTCCACATTTGTAATGTCATTCATTCATTAAAGAATAACTTACAGAGCAGATTCAATATGCTGTGAATTTTATCAGGCACTCTGGTTTACAAGTGACAAAGCTCATGGCCAAACTTGGGAAGACAGATGCTCAGGAAGTCTGTGGCAATGAGGTGGGAGCCATATTCCTGACAGTATCAGTATTATTAGTATAGGAACACATGGAAGGTCTAACTCAATCTCCAGGAGCCAAAAAAAGTTTTGCAGAAGTGGTTCCTTTCCTGAGACTGAAATTCCTCCTCCTATAACACATACCTATGTGTAGACTAAGATATCTATTACTGCCTGTCATGAGCGTGGGTGAGCATGGATGTGTGTTGGTTCAAATATCTTCTATACTGTGTGTTTGCATTTTAAACACATTCCATTATAATTGCAAAATAAAAAGCTGGAAGTAATACTCATCTGAGAAAAAAGCAAAGCACTTCTGCAATATTTACTATGATTCTAATAGGTTGTGATTGCCCATTTACAACATTATTATGTAGACTACCCAGCTACTCTAAATTCCATGATTAAATATTAAAATAATTGATGAGGGTTCAGTAGCACAGTTATTCATTACTCCTCACCATTGCAAATATTGAGTTTATTAAAATTCTCTGTTTTGCTTGTGGATTTTGTTGTGGTGGTGGTAGTGGCAGTGGCGGTGGTGCTTTTTATTTAGGTAATTAATTTAACAGTGAATTTGTTTGGAAACTTTAAAAATGTGCTTCCAGCTTATCATGTTACATAGTAGAAAGTAGTGTAACTGAATTTGTACCTTGAGTGAAGATATTTCTGCTTAACCAATAATGTGGCTTAGAATTTCATAGGTGGGTAATAAGCTGTGAAGGATAAAATATACATGGAACCTACTGATGTGTTTATTCTTCATAGTCTGCCTCATTTGTTTATAATGTTGTTAATTTGTTCATTAAACCAATTTCCTTGATTACCATGTTCAACATGTTTTGATAGGTGAATGGACAAATGTACAAAGTATCTGATAACCCTATCAGGATTCTCCAGTTCACTGTAACCACATAGTGGATCTAGTGGCAAATACAATGAGCAAATCACTCCATTTTACCCCTTCTTGTTTGCACTTGAGCACATGATGAAAGACAGGACTTGGAAGTATCAGATCTCATCAGAGGCCATCTGGATTTTTTCATGACCAGAATATGCTGAAAAGACACCTGCTCTGAGGTAGCATAAAGAGTTTTGATAGTAAATTGCTCCAAAATAATAGACTTAAAAGCAGTTCTGTTTGATTTTTTTGGTCAAAAATCAGATTTTATTTCTTATTAATTCAATTCAGAAACATTAATGTCTTGACAGGCTTAGTAATGAAAATGGATGAAAAATGTTTGTTTGCAATTCGTTTTTGCTTACCCAGAAAGGGAGACATCTCTTGCTTATCTTTATGACTCAGTTTTTCATTTCTTCTGAGAAGATTATAGTCAGAACATGCATGGGTAGTTAAAGAGTGATAAGATATTGTAAATATGCTAATATATTGATGCTATTAGATAGATTCTTGCATTTGTCAATGAATATGAATTTCCCTAACCTTATAATGAATTTATTGTTATTTGAGCTGGTGAAGAATTCAGTTTATTGAAACTGAGGTGCAGAATGTTGTGATTTGTGCCAGATCATAAAACTATTTAGTAGTCCATAGTAGGAGAAGTTCCAAATACTCTTGACTTTATGTTCCCCTGAAGGCCTAACCTAGAATGTAATAAAACTTCATTCTTTAAAAAATTACCATTACCTTAAGCATTAGAAATAAAATATAAATAAAAAGATTGTCTTTGTTTAAACAGTGCATCATACAACTATCAAAATATTCCAAGTAGAAATCTGTTGAATTTCTCCATCCATTTGATGCTGTCTGTGTTTTTACAAATTCAGTTGAAATCCTGAGGCCATTGGATCTCAGTTATAAAAGCAGGAAATTTTCTTAATTAATAATAATATATTACTAATTAACTATGTGTTTTTATATGTCAATAATGTCTCTCTGATTCCTTGATCTGCAGCACCACTTTCCTTAGATTGAAAATACAAGACACAAGGTCCCCTCCTAACCCTTTCTACATTCATACTCTTGCCAAAATCTGTGAAGTTATTAAAGACATCATTAATCATCTTCAATCTTCTTTATTTTTTAGTGGATATACTCTGGCACTCTTAGCATTATGGTGCTCCCATAAGTCCCATAAATGAAGCAAAGCTGGGAAGTAAAATGAAATTCACTTAGCATCCTGGCTCTAATCCCTTTGCTTATAGCCCAGTAGATATCATTTTCTTCACGCCCCATCTGTCTGTTATCCAGAAAAGTACTATAATGTTTGTTTTAATAATTTGGTACTTTCTTACACACAGGGTACAGAAACAAATTAACTGGACTTTTTTGATATAAAGGTGTCTCAAACAGCCACCATGAGACTATGTTGTAATAAAATTTTGGGTTTTTCATTTCTTTTTCTCTATTTTTATGTCTTCATTTCTTCTGCAACTGGTAGCTATCGATGTTCAACTAACAATCTTATCTTCCCTCAGTGATTAGCACTCATATCCCATCTTTCTGTTTTTATTGTCCCTTTCAATAAACTGTCAGTTGGAAATTAGTGACCTGACATGTTATGACTGTGTTTGTAAAGTAATTTTCCACAAATTGGAAAAGGGTCTGGAGAGGGAGATACATAGGTTTTGGGTCTATGATGTTTGGAATTCAAAACCTCATTTTGAAGACTAAAGATGGGCTTGGCATGCCATCTTGCACAGCAGATTTGGGCAGATTAAAAGGTGCCATAAGCTCTGTCTTTTTTCCTGCATAAATCCCTGCTACACTTCAAGCATGATTTTCCTGAGATCAAGAGCCACAGGTCAAGTTTCTTTTGTGACCTATGAAAGCGTCTTGGATCAAAGTTGCATGAAATTGTAGATCCCTGCTGGAGTATGCAGGCAATGATGGCTATGTAAAATCTCCTACATATTTCAGAAGGAGAAGCCAAAATTTATTACACAGGATTTGGAAGTCTGGGGTGAGAAGCAGGCAGGAAATGATGTTCTTAAGTCGAAAGCCCAGTGTTGTAGAGAAGATCTCTCAGTAATCAGTGGCCAACAAGCTTAGATTCCAGTCAGAGGGACTATACTTTGATGTTTTGAAGAGAGGACTGCATTTTTATCACAAGAGTTTCACAGTCACTTTGACACCTACTTGATTTCCACAGATATAGGGCAGGAATCATGCAGTATTTGTACAGGAATTTTCCAAATTGCATTCTCTCCATCACCTGATTAGGAAACCCAGGCACAACTGGCCTATGGGCCAAATGGATGGGGCAGTGCACACTCCATCTGCACCATTATATACATGTAACAATGTGTCAGTCAATGATGAACTGCATATCTGACAGTGTAGTAGTATACTGGTTCTGTTGCTAAGAGATGTCATAGCTGTATAACCATCACAGCTCAGTGTGTTACTGCTGAATGTGAGAGGATACTATTGGCTCAATCTTCTATACTTTAAATCATTGTTTTAGAGTGTACTCTTTCTACCTACAAAAGATAAGCTTACTGAAAAACATTTTGCTATGTTATTCCAGTAGCATGTTCGCACACTTGTGTTTACCACATCATTTGATTGCATTATGAGGCCTTATGCAGTGACTAGATTTACAAAGTAGGTTTGTGTAACATATATTCTATGATAATCACACAATGATGACTTAACCAAGTGACACATTTAAGAGAATTCATTTCCAAGGTCAAAGGATTTATGACTGTGTTATACTTATTCCTCTGCTGAAAGTGAATTACTGAGGATTTATTTTCTCCTGCTCATTTCCATTTTTAAAAAATAAAATTAACTTCCATTTCCAATTCATTAATGATCTCAATGACATATCCACTCAAAATATTTCCCTGGAAAGTCATCAACCCTGACCAAGGAGATGATAAAAATGTTGTCATTCTGACAATCCATATCTAGTGTGATTAATCACATGACCTTTTCTGTTCTGTCTGTTGTAATTATGTTGAAGGGTTGTGTATCAGTTTTACTGAGAAAATCTTGGCAGTCATTCATGTTTTCCAGTCTTGTCTTGATAGAAGTCATCATCACAAGAATTATATCCCTGGTTTTGTCAAAGTTGTGAATGTTGACTGTAATTCTCTAAAAATGATTCTATATTCTTTAAGAGATAGCATGAATAAAGTTAGCACAGCACATTTTATTGCTGTGAGTCAAGTCCAAGGTTCCTTCTTGAAGTGTTGCAATGTTCTGAATACATGCAAATAGTTGTTGGTCACTTACTTTTTTAGGTATTGAGCAGAATACCAAAGAGAATATTGATGCTGACTCCAAGGTGGTTCTGCATAAAAAATTATTAACCATATTATGTGTGGAGATAGCTAATATGGACAATGTCCTTGAGGATTTTGCTTGTCAAGTGCATCTCACATATAAGGGTTTGTATTTTTTTAGTATCTTGACAAGTGCTTGCTTCCATAGCCAGACTGATATCAGGAACTATGTAGGACACACTTTACATCAAGCTGTGGCAATGGGCCAAAGGAAAAGTTGAACTTTGTCTGGATCAAATGGTAATGTATACCTAGAAATATATAATGCACACCCTTAGTGTGCCTGTATTAAATCTTAATCAACTTGAGTCTACATGTCCTCTAATGTAATCTTCCTGCTTGTACTTTGAAAATCCAAAAAAATTAGGACTAGGGATTTAGCTCAGCAGTATGTGTACCTGCCTGGCAAACATGAGGCCACAAGTGCAATCCCTGGTACAAAAAAAAAATAGCAACAATTTCATTTCTCTTCCCTAAAGAATATTTAGTCCTCTAGATTTTTCTTATGGCAGTCCTAAAGTGGCCGCTAGATGACAAATCAAAAATCTTAGAAAACAAAGCCCTAGACTAGGTACCCCTATATTTGCATAATTATGGAATTGCCTCCTCAGTGTGATGTGTAATCTTGGCAATTCCAGTGTTTTAAAATGGAAATAGCATATTCTTGGAGAAGATAGAGATGAATGACAAGGTAGGATTTAGTGAATCATTGCTCTCAGATACCTACTAGAGCATCCTTGTGCTTGGAAGCTGGGGTGTTGTTCTGCAGGAATCTGGCAGTATCTCAACAGCCCTTCTCTTCAAGGGTACTGGTCTTTCCCATTCCAAATACCTGCACCAGGCAGCAAAAGCCAAGTCCAGGGCACAATGGTGCTCCCTCAATCAGGGAATGAATGAGAACATACTTTGCAAGGAGACATGAACATTACTGGCCCGACACCTGCATTTTGATGAACTTCTTCCCCTTTCCCTGGACTGACCAAACAGGACACTGCATTTGCTTTTCCTCTTCCCCTTCATTCTCATCCCAGAGAGACGAGATCAGCTACTAATTCCTCAGTCCTTTCCTGGGCATAGATCTAGACACTCATGCTTCAAGCTTCTTGCTGATTACCGTAGCAAGGTGGACAATTACCTTGCTGCTGTGGACAATTAACTGGAAAATCAGTGTGATGAACTTATCAATTACTTCTTGCTTAACACTAATTCTCCTATTCCCACTTCATCAATATTGCCAAAACAGTCAGCATATAAACCTTCCCTGAGAAGCAATAAACTGTTAAGTACACCTGGATTCTAGACTAACATCCTACCATTGATCATAGATATTAACTGTCCATGAAAGGATTAAGTATCTTTCCCAATGACTTTAACTGAAGAATCAATACTATCTCTATGATAAGTTTTAGAGTTAGTGTGTAGTATCTTTAAAAAGTGAAGAGATTATTTCAGGAGGAAAAAAAGAATGCATTCTTATTTATGCAATAAAAATAATGCTTTATAGTTGTATATTTTAATGTGTAATTCAATTTGTAATCAGTGTTGCTGCCTCTAAAAATATAAAATTCATTAACAATGTATATTTTGTATTTCTGGTAATATTTATGACCATCTGCTACACTTCACATTGCTACAAGTGCAGGTATTTCTGTATCTCCAGTTCCAGGAAGAACTTTTGTTTTAGGATTAGCTTACTCCTTTTTTGACAAAATTTGTCTACATACTTTCTCTGTTCTTATTTTGGTGAAGTCCACTGTTACAGATTAAAAACCGGTGATCAACTTAACACCAGCTGAATCAAATCAGCATGGTGCTGAGCGTAGATGACCCACCTGAGGGAAGTTGGCAGCATGAAAGGAGATTTGGAGAGCAAGAGTGTGGTATTGTGAATTCACCTAAGTGATGTTGTTTGGAGTCATTGGTTCTCCTGAAGGAGCTTGTCATGGTTAGCTTCCCTGATATGAATTCAGCCATCATTGTCAGAGGACCTTGTTGCTGAGAATGGCTGTGGTTCACTTTGGTGGAGCTCTGGTTCTTACATTGAGCATCACTTCCTGGCTCTGGAGACGGAGATATTTGCTGTTTAATCTCCAGGAGAAGCTGGTCATGCTGGCTTCCTAACATGTACTTGACTATTTTCATTATCGGAGGAGCTTGGGATCTCATTGTTGCTGGAGATGGCTATGGTACTTTTCAGGGGAGCTCTGGTTCTTATTTTGAGTGTCACTTCGTGGCTTCAGTGTAGAACACTCAACCCACTGGCACAGCTCCTTTACATGCCTGGCATAGACGTTCTAGTCTCCACTGCTGACCTTTGGGCCTTCCCAGCACAGATCCATAAAACAGACTTGCATGAGTCATTGTCGTGGGCTCTAGACTCCAGCTGGATTTGGTGGAGGCATTGTCATGGGCTCTAGTTCTTCAGCTGGACTCATGCAGGACATTAGTGTGGGATCCAGGCCCTCAGCTGAATTTTCTGGGTTTTTAGTATTGTGAATATATTTCCAGCACTTTCTTGAATTTAACTCTGGGTGACCATCATAAAAAAATACTATAAATTCTGTGTCCTGTATATAATTGTTCTCTTTGTAACCCCTGACTACAACATCCACTTTCTAAATTATTTTAGTTCATTCTATTAGTTTCATTCAGTCAAAATGCCAATTACTTTTATAATAAATTCCTTTATTCTTAGTCATTTTGAATACTTTTAATAAAAATAGTAAAATATTTCATATCCACAAAGAATGTCAAATTAATTTCTAATTTTTATTTTGTTTTAATATTAATTATCTAAACTTCTCTAGCTGACAGATTAGTAAAGAATATCAAATAGACCTAATGTGAGGAGAGCATCATAAAGAGAGTAATATGTAAGAATATTAATCACAAATGGAATAAGTCAGAAATGAGAGGCTAAGAAGACTCTGAAAATCAGAAGGCTATATTGGTTAGGAAATGAGAGGAGGGAGTAATATTTGGAGTTTATGTGATTACCCTGGCTATGTGAACCAATGTGTGGCAGGGGATAGATACTTGCTTTAAGAAGATTCTCTGCACACCAGGACTACCTGGATAATGTAATATTTTGAAAAAGAAATGATTTTAAATTCATCCGAAAACCTCTATAGCCAAGTATTTTTCATATTTATTAAACATTTAAAGAAGGAAAAACTAAAGTCTTGAAAAAATTGAAGAAGTTATAAATGAATGATGAATGACGTCTACGTGTGACATCAAATACATAAGACTTACATGTTTGACAAAAAGAATTTTTCACACATCTTTATGACAAAATGACCAAATACAAATAATATAAGAAAACTGATATATATTGTGTATTTATATGATTGACAAAAGATTAAGTATCTAAACACGATGCATCTTTCTTCCCAAACTTTTATGCCTTTTTCTTTCTCCATGAAACCTTCCTCTACCCTACCTCATTGGGCTCATTCTTTAATCTTTCCATTAGGCTTACTTTACTGACTTTCTGATCTCTCTTTCCACTTTCCATTGCAAAGAATTATTTACCACTCCTTATTGTAGCTATAATCTTTATGGCAATCTTCTTTGATGGACTCTGAACTTCCGAGGCAAAAGGTCATTTCTCAAAGTTGTGTTTCATGGTTCTTCACCTTCTGACCCATATTGCCTGGTATAGATCCTAAACAAACATTATTTGCCATTGTATTGGACAGCTTTCCAACTGCTGAGACAAAATACTTGGCACCACAAATGGAAGGAAAAGAGCTTTAATGTATATTCATGACTTTAGAGGATTTAGTCCATGTTACCTGGCTCAAGGCAAACACATCATGGTGGAAGTGTGTGGTGGAGCAAAAAGATGCATAGTTCATAGTTTACAGGAAGCACAGCATAGAGGAAGGGCACCATCAAGAGCTATACCCTCCACAGGCAAGTTTGTAGTGACCTAAGTCTATTCATTAGGCCTCATCATCTAGCAGCATGTTCAGTTATGAATATCAGCAGATCAATCCACTGATGAGTATGATCCAGTCATTTTTTCAGAAATTACCCTAATCTAGTCGGTTGGACAGTTAAGATTAACTGGCACACCATTCAAATGTATGAGTATTTTAAGAGCTTATTGTGAATTATTAGAGAAGGATAAGAGCGAACAATTCAGAAGGAAAGCATACAAAAGGATAACTTGTACTGAATTAATAGAATCAAATATATAAAATTAAACAATATAATTATACTTAGATCATGTTTCACTATAATGTACATATGCATATTCTTTTTCAGAGTACATAATAACATTAATAATAGTATAAATAATATATAAAGGTGAGATGAAAATTATCTCATAAACCACTCTTAGAATTTCAATTGGTATAAAATCTCTGAAAAAATTAAGTTCTGGAAGATCAGCACTGCCAGTTGTTGAGTTCATATCCATACCCCTAGGACAGAGGATTGTTCCCTGGGGGTTCTGCAGGCCCCAGTTCTCCATGCCCAGTTTCTGCCTCTCAATTAAGGGAGCCAAGAGTCTGCAGGGGAGTGGAGATTGCCCGAGGTGAGTCCCAGTAACCTGGGAAAAGTTGGAAACATACGCTCCCAGCGTTTGAGTTTCTGGGGAGCTACCTGGATGCTGCACTGGGCCCAGCAGATTTCAGGGCCTCAGTTGACCATACCCAGCGGCCTTCTTTCAGTTCAGGAGGCAGAAACCTTGCATGAAGACTCTGGGCTCATTTGGGCTGGCCTGGGGAGAGCTTAAGATCAGCACTGCCAGTGGTTGAGTTCATATCCACACCCCTAGGACGGGGGATTGTGCCCTGGGGGTTCTGCTAGCCCCAATTTTCCATGCCCAGCTTCTGCCTCTCAATTAAGGGAGCCAAGAGTCTGCAGGGGAGTGGAGATTGCCCAAGGTGAATCCCGGTGACCCAGGGAAGTTGGAGACCTATGCTCACAGCCTTTGAGTTTCTGGGGAGCTACGTGGATGCTGGACTTGGTCCAGCAGATTTCAGGGCCTCAGTCAACCATGCCCAGTGGCCTTCTTTCAGCTCAGGATGCAGAGACTGTACACAAGGACACTGGGCTTATTTGGGCTGGCCTGGGGAGAGCTTAAGATCAGCACTGTCACCAGTTGAGTTCATATCCACACGCCTAGGACAGGGGATTGTGCCCCAGGGGTTCCACTGGCCCCAGTCCTCCATGCCCAGCTTCCACCTCTCAATTTAGGGAGCAAAGTGCCTGCAGGGGAGCTGAGACTGCTCCAGTAGCTGAGGGTACAGGAGGAGATTTGCCACATACCCAGAGGAAGCTTTGGAACACCACCAAACAAACCAAGGAAATAAACAAAAATGACAAAAGGAAAGACCAAAAGGCAGGCTCAAATCTCCAGCCCATCGCAAGAAAGCCTAGGAGCCAAGTACATAGAATAAAATAGAAGCCACACACCTGAAATGACTGAAAAGATATCAACTGAAATAAAGAAGCAACTAGGGGAAGCTATGGAGAAATTCAAATCAGAAATAATTGCCCAGGTAAAAGAAGAAATGATAAAAGTAGTGAAACAAATAGTGAAGACACAGCTAAAAAATTAGAGGAACAAAGCAAACAGATAGAATCCCTGAATGAATGCTATAAGAAACAAATAGAATACATAAAGCAGATTCAAAGAGATATACAGGAAATCAAAAATTCCATTGAAAACTGTAAAAACCACCTCAACGAAAGTGAAGATAGAATTTCAGACCTCAAACATAAGATCACATCTAGTGAACAGGAAAGGAAAGATCTTTTAAAAATTACAAAGAATCGAGAAATAACAATTCAACAGCTGCAAGATGATGCAAAGAAAAATAACATAAGATTAATAGGGATAAATTAAAAAGAAGGGAACAGCCAAAATGATATCAAGAGGACATTTACAGAAGTAATAGCTGAAAACTTCCCAAACATGAGAATGCAAACTGACATTTGGATTAGTGAAGCATATAGAACTCCAAATAGCCATAACCAAAATAAAACTACACCCAGACACATAATAATCACCATCCCAGAAATCCAACATAAGAACAGAATACTAAAATCTGTGTGAGAGAGAAGGCAGATCACCTATGAAGGAAAACCTATCAGAATCACAGCAGACTTCTCAACACAAACAATGAAGACAAGAAGAGCATGGAGTGAAGTATTTCAGATCCTAAAGGAAAATCACTTCCAACCCAAACTGACATACCCTGCAAAACTGTCCTTCAAAATGGATGGAGAAATAAGATACTTCCATGACAAAGAACAGCTGAAAAACTTCATGACCACCAAAGCAACCCTACAAAGAATACTGAAAGATATTCTAGATACACATAGGATAAAATCACCAAGCAAGACAGACAATTAAACAGAATGGAAAGCTAAAGATATAACAGCAGAAAGATAACATGTCAACAATAAACCAATATATAACAGTTATAACCATTAATGTAAATGGCCTCAATTCACCAAGAAAAAGAAACAGACTGGCAGAATGGATCAAGGAACAGCATCCAACCATATTCTGTCTACAAGAAACTCATCTTACCCAAAAGGAAACCCATAGACTGAAAGTCAAGGGATGGAAAACATTCATCACACAACAGGAAACCAAAAAAAGCAGGAAGAGCAATCCTGTTTGCAGACAATGTGAACTTCAAACCAAGAATGATCCAAAGAGATAAAGAAGGTCACTACATACTAGTTAGGGGAAAACTTCAAGTGGAAGAGATAACAATCTTAAATATATATGCACCAAATTCCAGAGCACCCAGCTATACAAAGAAAATATGAACAGAAATGAAAATTCAAATAAGCGATAACAAAATTATAACAGGAGATTTTAACACGCCATTGACACAAAGGGACAGATCAACTAGACAGAAAACCAGCAAAGAAATAATAGAACTGAATCACACCTGTGAACACATGGACTTGATAGATGTATATAGAGTTTTCCATCCAACAACATCAGAATATACATTCTTCTCAGCAGCACATGGAAAATTCTCTAAAATAGACCATATACTATCCCACAGAACATATTTAAGTAAATGCAAAAGAATTGAAATTATCCCATACATGTTATCGGATCATAGTGCCATGAAATTAGAAATTATGATAAAAGCAACTGCAAAAACATCACAAACACAGGGAAACTGAGTAATACACTCTTGAGCAAGAAGTGGGTCATGGAGGAAATTAAAGAAGACATTAAACAATATCTACAAGCAAACGAAAATACAAACACAACTTACTGGAATTTGTGAGATGCAATGAAATCAGTCCTCAGAGGGAAATTTATTGCACTGAGTTCCCACATCAGGAAGACAGAATGAACACAAATAAACAACCTGATGCTACAAATCAACATCTAGGAAAAGAAGAGCAAGCCAAGCCCAAAGCCAAAAGAAGGGAGGAAATTATAAAGATCACATCAGAAATTAATGCAATAGAGTCTAAGAAAACAATACAAAGAATCAGTGAATCAAAGAGTTGGTTCTTTGAAAGAATAAATAAAATTGATAAGCCCCTAGCCAAACTTATTCAAAAAAGGAAAGAAAAAACTTAAATTCATACAATAAGGAATGAAAAAGGTGAAATTACTACAGACTTAGTGGAAATACAGAAGATCATCAACACCTGTTTTGAAAACCTCTACTCTCATAGGTTCGATAACAGAGAAGAAATAGACAGATTCCTAGACACATATGAACTACTGAAGCTGGATCAGGAAGATGTAAAACTGCTGAATAATCCAATTTCTATTAATGAAAATGAAAATTGAATTAAGTCCTTGCCAATGAAGAAGAGCCCAGGCCCAGATGGATTCACTGCAGAATTCTATAAGAAATACAAAGAAGACTTAATTCTGAAACTCTTCAAACTCCTCAATGAAATTGAAAGGGAAGCAATTCTTCCTAAGTCATTCCTGGAAGCAAGTATTACTCTTGTACCAAAACCTGAGAAAGACCCAACTAAAAAAGAGGACTATAGGCCAATCTCCCTAATGAACATAGATGTAAAATTCTCAATGAAATATTGGCAAACAAGATACAGCAAATCATCAAGAAGATTATTCACCCTGACCAAGTGGGATTCATCCCAGGAATGCAGGAATGGTTCAACATATGTAAATCAATAAATGTAATCCACCATATCAATAGAGCCAAAAGTAAGAACCACATGATCATATCTATAGATGCAGAAAAAGCTTTTGATAAAGTCCAACACTCATTCAAGATAAGAACTTTACAGAGAATTGCAATACATGGTCTTTATCTCAATATGATAAAACACACCTATGACAAACCAACAGTCAACATCATAATAAATGGCCCAAAACTGAAAGCCTTTACCTTAAAATCAGGCACAAGACAAGGATGTCCCCTGTCACCATTCCTATTCAACATAGTACTGGAAATACTAGCCAGAGCAATTAGACAAGAGAGAGAAATAAAAGGAGTAAAGATAGGAAAAGAGGAAGTTAAATCATCATTATTTGCAGATGATATGATACTTTACATAGAAGCCCCCCAAAACTCCATTGAAAAACTCTTAGATATAATAAATAAATTCAGCAATGTTGCTGGATACAAAGCCAATACTCAAAAATCAATAGTATTACTATACACTAACAACAAAAATACTGAGAGAGAAATAAGAGAAGCCACACCCTTCACACTAGCATCCAAAAAACTGAAATACTTAGGAATTAATCTCATGAAAGAAGTAAAAGAGCTATACAAGGAAAATTATAATACCCTGAAAAAGGAAATCGAAGAGGACCTCAGAAAATGGAAAGACATCCCCTGTTCATGGATAGGAAGAACAAACATTGTGAAAATGGCCATTCTCCCAAAATTACTATACAGATTCAATGCCATCCCAATCAAAATACCACTAACATACCTCATAGATCTAGAGAAATCACTCTAAAATTCATCTGAAACCAGAAGAGACCTAGAATAGCAAAGGCAATTCTAAGCAGCAAAGGCAAGGCAGGAGGCATCACAATCCCTGATTTGAAATTGTACTACAAAGCTACAGTAATAAAATCAACATGGTACTGGAATAAAAACAGACCTGAAGATCAATGGAATAGATTGGAAGATACAAGCCCAACCACAAACTCACTCAACCACCTTATCTTTGATAAAGGGGCCAAACATGCTCGCTGGAAGAATGACAGTCTCTTTAACAAATGATGCTGGAAAAATTGGCTATCCATATGCAGAAGACTAAAACTAGACCCATGCCTATCACCATGTACTAAACTAAAATCTAAATGGATTAAAGATCTAAATCTTAAAGCAGAAACACTAAATCTGTTGGAAGACAAAGTAGGTAAAAACCTTGAAGATATAGGGGTAGGTAGAGAATTCATGAACAAGAATCAAACCACATGGGAAATACTTCCCGGAATCAACAACTGGGACCATATCTTATTAAAGAATTTCTGCATGTCAAAAGAGATTTCCAGCAGAGTGAAAAGAAAACCCACAAATTGGGAAAAAATCTGAATGGACTGTCCCTCAGACAAAGGACTTTTGTCTAGAACTTATAAAGAATTAAAAAAAATCAGACCCTCGAAATTCAAAGACCCAATCCAAAATGGACATCTGAAATGAATACACAGTTCTCAGATGAAGAAATATGAATGCAAATAAATACATAAAAAAAGTTCGGCATCATTAGCCATGAGAGAAATGCAAATTAAAACCACACTGAGATTCCATCTCACCCCAGAAAGAATGGCCAGGATAAAAAAAAAAAAAACTACCAACAACAAATGCTGGAGAGGCTGAGGGGAAAAAGGAAGTCTTCTGCACTGTTGGTGGGAGAGTACACTGGTGCCATCACTGTGGAGGTCAGTCTGGAGATTCCTCAAAAAGCTGGGTTTGGAAGTCCCATTTACAGCTATTGCACTTCTAGGCATATTCCCAGAAGATCTGAAAACATCATACCACAGTGATATATGTGCACCCATGTTTATAGCAGCACAATTTGTAATAGCCAGATCTTGGAAACAACCTAAGTGCCCATCAACTGAGGAATGGATAAAAAAGTTGTCGCATTTTTATACAATGGAGTACTACTCAGCTATAAAGAATGATCACATTGAGATATTTATGAATAAATGGACACAACTTGAGACCATAGTCATAAGCAAAATAAACCAAACTCACATGTGTAAATACCATATAGTCTCCCTAGTATGAGAGTTGGTAAGAGTATATAAGATTTTATGGTAATCATGATTTCCCATTTCATTGCTTTGAAGCCTTTCAATGTTTTCATTCATCAGTTGGAATGGTTTTATTCTGTTTTATTTGACTTTATTATGTGTGATGCTATGAACAGCAGTTTTGAAGAAAACAAAACATTATGGCAGCCATTGCTGATTTAATATCATCCTGCTTAGAAGTCCTACCATGCTTCTACTCTGCTATTACCATCAGTTCTATCATGTTGTGTCTTATTGGGATTTTAATATATGTGATAGTATAAAAATTTTTTAATTGAAAATGAGATATTATAGTAGCCATTTATCATTCTCTGTTATTTGATTCAGAATGTCCTGTAATTCTTTCATACTCTTGAATGGTTTTATACTATTATGTTATGTTTGATATTATTGTATTTGAAACTATGCTCAACTATAGCAGAGAAAGAGATATTTTAATAGCTACTGTTAATGTCCCATTGTCTTAGTGTAAAGTGCTGTGTTGCCTATGTTGTTCTGTTCTGATCTGCTTTGTTCTGCCCTCTTTTGTTTTATTCTCTTTAAAATAAGAATTAAAAAAAATTAAGTTCTGTTCATCCAGAAAATCTTAAGAAAGTAATATTTTAACTGAACAAATATTTATATAAAGTCTGACTATTGCTTCCACTAAAAAAACCAGAAATAAATTAAATGTTTATTAGTAAGGATTATTTTAAAAATCTGGCACAAAATATAAATATTGTAGTATTACTGTGTTCTACTTATGAAAATATATGCCATATCTAGAGTTATTGGAATAAGGAAATACTTTTAGGTTTAACTGAAATATAAACCTGCATATATCTGTATGTATGTTTGTGTCTGTGTATGATATTGGTATCTTATATTCAGAAATATCTATGCATTGCATAGATGTTTAAATGACCTAGAAATATATTTTATCCATACTATCAAATTGTCTACACAGGGCATGGTGGCTCACACCTGTAATCCCAGCACTTGAGAGGCTGAGGCAAGAGGATCACTGTGAGTTCAAGGCGAGCCTGGGCAGCAAACTGAGTTCAAGGCCAGACTGGGCTTCATAGTGAAATCCTGTCTCAAAAAGAAAAAAAAAGGAATTCCCAAAATATTAAAACTTCTTTATGTCTTGGCATTTATTAATATTCCTTGCTTGTATCAATTGATGTATGTTTTCTCTCAGTGTGTCTATTTTGGTCTTAAAGTCCTCAAGAAAAATTGGTGGAAAAAAGAAAAATGGATGGATACATAGAAAGTTAATCAAATAGATCAACAGAGAAATATTGAGGTAGTGTGGTACAGGTTCTTCCCAAAGAAGAAAGGTTGAGAGAAAAAATTATGTGCAGGTGGTTGATTTTGTGTATCACTTAGCAGGGAGAAATGAGGGATGGGGTGAAGCAGAGAAGGAGATAAATTCAATTAAAGACTGTGTTATCGATTTCACTACCACCTCTGGTGATTAGTGCTTGGTCCCATGGGAGATTAATTGTGTGTTCCATGTGACAGATGAAAAGCCTGACCCTTTTCCTTCTACTTGCACACACTTACACCTGTGAAGGGCAGGGACTTGTGAGTCAAGCTCGGCCAGGTGGACATGACTGAGCCACTTAGAAGGAAATAATGAGGAAATCACAAATAATGACTGTAATTCTTATTTTTCAAGTGAATACTGCTGTGATAATAAAATGTTAGTGTAAAACGGGACTTAAATCATTCCTGGGAGAATGTCAGTAACACTTTGGGAAAATCCCTGTAGCAATCCACACTTTCAGATGTGGCATTCGCTGAGGATGTACCTAAGAGGAAAGCCAGATTCCAATTTTCCTTGGTTTCTACCTCAGAGTACTAAGAGCTCAGAATAGACTTTAATCCTTTTCAGAAATGAAATCTAAGCACCAGATATCTAGTTGAGAGCATTAAAGTGTAGAGATTTCAAAGTAAAGTAAACAAAAGAATGTCCTAAACACATCTCTACCAGTTAAGGATTCAGTTGTATTTAGCAAACATTTTTAAATCGTCATTCCTTCAATAAGGACATGATAGTGAAAATCAAGTACATTGATTTCATTTTTGATTTAGGTTAAAGGAAGAGGATATTTGAAGTGTCAGAGGCTAGCTTTTCTCTGGAATGTTGAATTACCAGTGGGTATATAGAATGCTGCCTCTCAATAGTGCCTCATCCACCCTACTAATGCCACCCTTTTTGGTCTGGAAGAAAATACAGAATATAGGAATGATTTTTTATTACTGTACTTAAGGAATTAATGTGAAAATTTGTTCAAAAATTTCAATCAATATATTTTCTTAAAAACATTGGAATCTCATTGGTTAACTGGATAGTGTTGCTTATACACTGATTGTAAATATGCCTACACTGAGATGTGATCTATTGATGTACAGAAAACATAAATAATTATGAGTGGGAAATATAAATGACTAACACTCATTTTATATGGAGATGAATGAGTATCAAATTTAAAAATGAATCTTACCAGATCAAAGTTCCTACTACTAAGGAGTTAATATCATTGGAAGTCTGAATAAGTTAGAAATAATAAAATATGAGGCTAATTCCCTTTTTCAAACAATGAACAATGTGAAGGTAAATGCTTTTTTTAACTTTCTTTTTAATCAGGTTATAGTTATTCATTTCTACTATTTTACATTTTATTAAACATAATTCTATTCATAGTAACATGATCCAGAGGCAAAGGTGTGAGAATAATTTGCTAGAATAAGGTGCTAGAATAATTTGCATAGTGCTGTTTGAACTGTCATAATCCAGCCTCCCTCACCTGAGGAAGTTCTTTACACTTCAGTCTTTCCAGCTTCTAATGGACTGTGGGATGCTCAAAGAGGCAGGAAGCATTCTCCTTAAAAGAGAACATTTAAAATAAATTGTATTTGCTTCTACCAGCTCGCATTTTTCTTACTGTGTTTTTAATAAGAGAAATTGGGAAAACCAATATCCATTAGATCCATTGATTGCCTCTTACACACTGCCCAAGATACATTTCATCTTTCGCCTACTGATCTCAAATATTCCTTCTAGGGGAAACACAACTAGTCATCTATTTCCTCCTTTAATTAATTTCTAACCTGTCCAATTGCTCACCTTTCAGTCCCGACTACCATAGAAATTCTCTTGAACAAAAATTATGGGAGGTTATTGTATATAGGAGGCCATTGAACTCCTGCAATAGGCTCCATCAGACCAGACCAAACCTTAACAGATGTCACAAGATCGAAATGAAACTTTAAGAAAACCGTTTCCTAAATATACCTGTTTTTCCTGAAAGTAGGAGATTCTAATCTAATATAAAAAGGAAGTCTCCTCAGCTTTAACTCTTTTGGAAAGTAATCTAAAGTGACTTGATGTAGTCAGCACTTTTTTTTCTCCATTGTCTAGGTACCTCGTTTCTACTTTATAAACCCACTGTTCTACTATTGCCCAGTAGGATCCTGTACTTTATACGAGGGAGCTGCCTCCATTAATGAATCACATATAAAAGCAAATTATGAGACCTGTAGGTGTGTCGTAATATTGTCTCCTGGAAGTTGTTTTTGTTCTCTCTGCCACAGAGGTACCTGAAATGCCAAGGCATTTGCTGAAAATCCTAACTGTGCCTCAAATGCCCACTATCACACTATTGATACCAATCTGACTTTGTTTAAATGAGTGATCTTGATGTTTCCCTTGATCGTAAGATTGGCTTTGTCCTGTAGAATATGGGCATATTGTTGTTCTGCTCACTGCATGATGCGTTTTCAGTGGCTGTAGTTTTGTTCAATCTCTTGTCTCCTGTCATCTCTAGGAGAGCTCACTACAATAGCCACAGTACTAAGGGAAATGAAGAGATAAGAGGAACAAATCTAACCCAAGCTTGTAGTTTAGAGGCAAACTCACCTGATTTGCAAGCTCCAGTAAACAGCCCTAGACAAACTGGGTGTTGATATTTGTGCTTGTAAATGATTCTTTTAAGGTGGCTTGTAATAAGATATTATTAACATAGTAAATAAAGTTGCCTCAATTTACCTACTTGGATTAACTGAAATCTGACAGCTTCCATAGTTTTTCCATCACTGAGACACAAAACTCAATACCTGCAACAGAAAGGAATGGAGGTTTAATTTGGCTTTTGAGTTTTGAGAATTCAGTCTGTGGATGACAGGTTTCAAGGCAGAAATCTAATGGCAGAAGGGTGTTCATGGTGGCAGGCAATCAGAGTAGAGGAACAGTGTCAGAGAGAAAGGGGTGCGAGACCAAACACAGTATCCAAAGTCACACCTCCAGATATACCCAGAAGTGTGCCCCACCAATCTACTGAGTATTTTTAATTCATCAAGCTGATATATTAGGATTAACAGTCACATCTTTTTCTCCACTTAAATAAGATTTGCCATTTTACTTACATTTTTAGGATTATTAAATCTATTGGGAGAGCTGCCCACATCATCTATTTAAATTTAGTATCTGCCTCCCTTACAACTGAGCAATCCTGGTGTATTCTGAAGAGTCCTCTCCTAGGCCCATATAGGGTATTGATGATGACATTCACTAATGTATGGTTTGTGTTGTAAGGAGCTCAACGTGAATGCTGTCAATAGCTGGGTCAAGAGATGGATGGAATTTAAATGGACACATGGCAAAGTAATAATATAATAATCATATCTCATACAAGCAATAAAAGAACTCAGTAGCCAATACATTTATGGAGACCAACAGTAAGACCATAAATCTAGTTTTCTAACCATTGATAACACCAGAAGAAAACAAGGAAGGACTTTCAGCAAACCAAAAATAAGGAAAATGCTTTTTGTCCACCCAATGTGAAGAATCATGCAGCTTTTTAAATAAAGTGATACTTGTATACACTGCTACATGGAGAATTTTAAAAGTATAATATTAAATGAAAAAATGTGACATAGATATATAACATATTGGTGAAAATAAAAAACATGCATGTGAAAATAGATAGACAGAAAATAGCAAACATCTAAAAGTATCTCAGTTGCCTCTCAGGAGGTGAGCAAAAAGGGAATAGAGAAGAGACATAAACCTTGCTTGGCATAATGAATAAAAGGGCAAGGAGCAATAGGAGAGCTTTGCAGAGGTCAGAGATGACCACTCCTTGGATGAAGAACATCACTGAAAATAACCTTGGTACCTTAATGGATTTATTATTTATTTATTTATTTATTTATTTATTTAAAGACATGGTCTCATTGTGCAGTGCAAGCTCTCAGGCTGGCCTTAAACTCACAGGGATCCTCCTACCTCAGCCTCCCAAGTAATGGGATCACAGGTGTGCACCACCATGCCTGGCTTGCACCTTAATTATTAAATAAAATGTCATAGCTATGTGTGGTAATACACATGTTATGCCAGTACTCTGGGAGGCTTAGGCAGAGGATAGCAGTTTTGAGTGTAGTCCTGGGATAGTGAGACTCTGTCTCTTAGAAAAAAGAAAGAAGAAAGAAAATTAAAAAGGGCTGGGGATGCAGTTCAGTGCAAGTGCCCTGGATTCAGTCTCTAGTACTATAATTATAAAGTTTTTCCCCAATATTGTAAATATATTAATCTTTTTTTCTGGTTGTAATTAAAAATGACTGATTCTTTTTCCATTTGCTATTTGACATATTTAAACTTTATTGCACTAGAAAGTACAAGATTATGATTTAACTTTATTTTGTTTCTCAATAATGCTCTGAGAGTCTTTTATTGACTGATCCTATTTTCTACTGATCTATGGGCCTCTCTTAATGTTTTCTGCATACATACAGAATGCAGACTATGTCACCTTTCACTGCTCTGTTTTCCTATTTTCTGTGCTGTACCTCAGTACTTAAGCAGCTTTATGTGTTGGAAAAGTCTCCTGCTTAAAGTCTCCGCAGACCCACTCCCTGGAGCTGAGGTCTTTCCATTCTTGCCCTGAGGAAACCGGGCTATGCCAACTAATCCAAAGGGGCAAAAGTGGCAGTAGAGCTTCTCTGGTTCCATTTTCTATAATTTTGTTTCTCTGTTCCAGCATTTTGGTGTTTAGCTTTTACTTTGGGTGTTTTAAATGCCAGTAAGTTACTCTTCTTTGTGATCCTGGATTTAGTTTTATAGTTTGAATATTTATTGGTTCATGTAATTGAATTTATGATTTGTTGAGACTTTTTATCTCTGGGACAAGAGATGACAGTCTTTTGTTCCTGATTTGTTTGCATATTTTTCTGTCTGAGTCCAAATCAATAAAGAGTATCTATGCCCAGGAGGAAGAAAGTTGTTTAATACCTGAAAGGGTGAGTGTTGTTTGTTTTACAACTTTTTATTGACCAACATGTAGAATTGAAACTGTACGTCAAGTTTAAAATTTGGCATGATCATTATCTCATACAACAATGATGTGATGTTTTCCTATCTCTTGGGAGTATCACTGGTTTAATTAAAGATCCATTTTGGGAAAGTGTACAGTGGACACTGGAACTTTCCTTAAAGTCAGGAATCTTCTCTAAGAGCAGGATAATATTCTGACTCCATATAACATTTCTGACTCTACTTTACTGGGCGACGGTGAAATGAACAGACTGAAGTTATAGCATTTTTGAGGCAGCTTAATGGGTACATCCTGATTTTTTAAAAATAGCATCAGTGTCACAAATTTAGACAGTAACTTCTCAAGTGAATTTTACATGAATTATATATTCCAGTATCTGAAAGTATTCTGAGGAATGTGAACAAAGATATTCATCTGAAAATGTTGAGAATAATAGCTAATTGAGTACATTTAAAAATTATTTGCCCAAGAGAAAGAGGATAAAACCATGAGAAACTTGGAAGATGGTTAGATACTTCAAGATCTGACCATTGGTTACTAGAAAAATCAAATTCAAACTAACAATATACACACAAACACATGCACACACACACACACACACACACACATACTTGGATCTTCACACACCAAGAAACTTGCATATGATGATTTTCCAGTTACATTTTGCTGACAGCTCAGATATTGTTGCAGTCATGGGTTTGTAAGGAAAACAATTTAATACAGGCCACATCATGTATACTATTATTTATAATGGTAACACAAGGAGTCAAATACAAAGAAAGTGCAGGAAATCTGTCCACACACTAAAGACCTGGAGAGTTCAGCTGAGCAGTTGGATCCCATGGCAATATTCTGCATCAGTTCAGCTGAAGACCTAGAGCCCATGACAGTGCCTCCCATCAGTCCAACTGGAGGTCTAGAGCCCACAACAATTCTCACGCAAGTCTGCTTCATACATCTGTGCTGGGAAGGCCCTAAGTCAGCAGTGGAAGCTGGAAAGTCTGTGCCGGCAGGATGAAGGATCCATGCCTACTCAACGATACTCAGTGTAAGGATTAGAGCTCCCTAAAATGAACACAGCCGATTCTCAGCAACAACAAGGTCTCAAGCTCCTCTGATGATGAGAACAGCCACATTTATATCAGGAAAGAAGCTGACTAGCTCCTCCAGGGGAACCAACAGCACCAAACAACAACACTACCTCTTCCTCTTAGTTCTCCTTTTTGTCTTGGCAACAATCCTCAGATGGGCTGTCCACACTCAGCACCCTGCTACTTCAGCTCAGCTGGATGCCACAAGTTGACCACCAGCTACCAATCTATTACAGATATGAACAATGACATTTACATAAGTCAAATAAAAACAAGTTAAAATTTAATCTTAGACGTACCTCTTAGAAGCTAGCATGTTACAAAGGGCAAAGCACAAATTCCCTTTGCTCATACCTCCAAAAGTAGCTCTGGAATTATCTTGCTCCTGAGTAAGAGGAAGTCCTGTAGATGGGATTCTCTTTTTTCCTCTGTCATATTCTAGATGGCTTTGAAAACAAGTATCCATTGTGTTTGTTTAAGTCATACACTGTGTGCCATTACTCAGAGCAAAAAGCAGCTTGGTTCAGTAAAAATTCCCTTTCTTATTATGTCAGTGCAGTTTGATGTTTCTGTTTCTCCCCTTTCCCTTCTTTTACCTTTTCTTCTTGTCTATTTTTAGATATTCAGCATATTTCATGTTTCAGATACTAGGTGTATAGTTGAATTCTGTTTGCACAAGTTAATTTGAGAAAAATCCCAATCTATACTTCCATTTCTTCTTGGTTTTTCTTTTATGTTAACATAATTTCCACATCTTTTACTTTCAGACACCTATCATATTTTAGAAATGTTTGTATAACCAGAATTTAGTTAGATATAGTTATGTAAATTAATGTGTATAATTGTAAAATTTATTAAAGATGGGATGATTTTATAATTGTGCCTTTCTTGAGTTTTGATTATAGTATTTTTCTATATAATTTGAGACTCTAAGCTTTCTTTTTAATTGTAATCAAAATTTACAAATCACTTCAAGTTCTATCATCTGTTACTCTATATGATCCTCATTCTTTCCTGACAAGCACAGGTGACTTTTCTTCCAGATGTGGCAGATCCCCAACCCTTCCATTGCTCTCTTCGTGTGAGTGTATGTGTGAGGTACTCTGGGTTGACCCAGTGTCTTCACATGGAGTTACATCCCTTTTCTTTATTTTGTATTCTTTATTTTGAGACAAGTTCCTACTAATTTGCTTAACTGCCCAGATTCAAACTTGAGACACTCCTGCTTCAGCCTCCCAGAGGACTGGGATTACAGGTATGTGTCACCACTCCCAGCCTATTTTTCACAATGTCAATGGGAAGAAAAGGTGGTAAATCGCCTGCCAGTGTAAGAAAAGGCAGGACCTCCTGAGCAAGTGATTTCATCACTCAGGTAAACGTGTTTCCTCTACCAGAAAGTTGATATTATAGTACCCAACACATGATTTTTTTTATCATTAAAATTGAATGAAAAATACAAGTAAAATTATTGGTAGTGTCTGACACCTAACAGGAAAATCATGTAAGCAATGGTCATTACACTTATCATGATTACTAAGCATTTGGTTCAACTGCATTTTAAAAGGCTTGATTGGGCTAGAGGCTTGGAGACACCTGAGCTACCAGCATCTCCCTGACCTGCACTCTTCAGATCACTAGAGTGCAGGAGAATTTGCTGAGGAAACTGCAAAGAAAATGCAAGTCTGGAAATTGTAGACAAACCAGGATGACTAGCTCGTCCTCATTTTCAGTGTTGGAAATTTCTAAGGAGAAGACAATATAATATTAGGAAAAGACAGAACATTTTGGAATTTACTTTTCTATTTTCTTCCTTACCCTTTATGACTTTGAGAAGATAATTTAACTTCACATGGCCCAAGTGTTATTGTCACTAAAATGAGTAATGACAACATCCATCTCCTGTTATGTGGGAAGTGCTGAAGGACGTAGTACATTGGAAATGATTTTATAACCAGAAAGCACTGTTCCAGTGTCAATTATTGAGTCGATTACATGAAGACTTTTTGGAAAGGAATGGCAAATTTAATGCTCTCAACAAAAGCTAAATCTAAATTTTGGGGTTAGTCTGGTGTCAGGGTATTGACATCACTTTGCTCTTGTCATGGGATAACTTCTTGGATGTTTATTTTCCTTTTTCAATAGATACTTCTGTTCTATCTAATTATGCAGCCTTCTAGAGTTTCAACAACTATCAGCAAAATCAAGCTGTCCTCATTTGACTGGGAATATCATAGAAATGATAAACTAAACAGCTTAGTACAGCACAAACTGGAAAGCACAATGCAGCCTTCTGAATTTTAGAATCTTAACCATTATCCACAGATTGTAAATGTTAATATTTAAGAACTAATTAAAATCGTGTATGTACAAGAGTGTCATGACTATTTTGTATTAGATTTATCAAATTCTCAATTAGCACAAGATCTTTATCGCAGTAGTGTAAAAGTACAAATTCAATTTAAAATATGCCTTTAGAATTGCCTTTAATATTGATGTATGAAATAAATACCAATCAAATTTCCAATCTTCAAACATAATTTGTGTGGCTTCAGTATAATTTATTATTCTGCTATATTAATATGTACCAACATAACATGCATTTCTGTAGGAAAAATAGTTTTTAAGAATAACATTTTACCTTCCAGGAAGATGGCAGAACAGTAAGCAGCAGAGTAAACAGCCTCTCTGATAGAAACAGTCCAGATGCTGGAATATAACATCACAGGGAAGACAAGGAGGAAGAAAGTGGATCTCTTGGACCTAGGAAAAATCTAAAGTGAGAATTGAAGGCCAAATAGAGAGTAAAAAAGAAAAACTTAAATGAAGAAAAGTGGTAGCTTATGTGCCTTCTCCTGGAGCTGGACCCACTGTGTTGGAAATGTTGGAACCTGGGATGAGCTGTTGGAATCTGGCAACTCATGGTCATAGAGATGATGGCAGCTGGTGACCCCAGAGGCCTCTGCAAAGTGACATGGTGGTAGAAGGCAGTGATGGATACAGAGAACAGCACTGACTGCTGGTGAGTGCAGAGGGCTCAGTTCTCCCAGGAGAGAGAGATTGGCTGGGAGCCATTCTGGAATTGGGCCAGAGAAGCCCAGAACCAGAACTGCTGCCAGTTTCCTCCAGCCCTAGCTGGGTGCAGACTAGTGGAAACTGTGGGGGCTCTCCACTGGTAACCAGCTCAGTCTGGAGGTGGCAGTCAGTCCTGCCCCCACTCATACTCCAATGGCTATCCCAGAGCCAGTGCAGGAGGCAGACTTTGGCCTCCAATCCAAGCAGAGCGGATCCAGGAGATATAAACATGGAAGAGATCAGGAGTTGCACACCAGAAATTTCTGAATTGTTGGCAGCTGAAGTGAAGAAACAACTTTAAGAAGCTATAAAAGAAATTAGAACACAAATACTATCTCAGATAAAAAGAAATGAAAAACATGATAAAAGAATTGCTAAGCACCTCTAATGAAGACATAGATAAAAAATAGAGGAGCATAGGAAAATGAAGGAAAACTTGAACAAACAATACAAAAAAATTTTAGAATACATGAAACAGATTCAAAGAGATATCCAGGAAATTAAAAACTCCATTGAAAGCTGGCAAAACCACTTGAAAGAAACTGAAGATAGACTTTCAAACCTTGAAGACAGGTTTTCAGTTTGCAATAGCAAAAGGAAAGATCTCTTAAAAATAACAAGGAACCAGGAAGTAACAATTCAATGGTTGCAAGACAACCCAAAGAAACAAAACTTAAGAATAATAGGTGTGAGTGAAAAAGCAGGAGTCAACACAAATGACATTAAAAGTCTATTTACAGAAATAATATCAGAAAACTTCCCAAGCATGGGAAAAGGAAGTGACACTCAGATAACTGAGGCATATAGAACTCCAGGTGATGATAACCAAAATAAATATACACTCAGACATATAATAATCAAGACCCCAGAAATTCAACACAAGAACAGAATATTAAAGGCTGTTAGAGAAAAGAAAAAGATCACCTATAAAGGAAAACCAATCAGAATCACAACATACTGCTCAGCACAAGTCATCAAGTCAAGAAGAGCTTGAAGTATTTCAAGTCCTAAAAGAAAACAGCTTCCAACCCAGATTGATCTACCCTGAAAAACTATCTTTCAAAATTAATGGAGAAACAAGATTCTTCCATGACAAAGAACACTGAAGGAATTCATGACCACCAAACCAATATTACAAAGAAAACTGAAGGACATTCTAGAGAACGATAAAAAAAATAAATCTTGATTCCAGAACAGTGGCGGGGGAGATCATTGAGTAGAGCAAACAATGGAATGGAGAGAAAATTAGGCAGTCAACGGCAGGAAAATAGCATGGCAGAGATGAGGCAGAGCATGTTGGCTATAACCAATAATATAGATGGCCTCAATTCACCAATAAAAAGAAACACAGGCAAAGTAGTTCAGAAAACAGGATCCATCAATATGACTTATACAAGAAACACATTTAACTTAAAAGGGGGTTCATATCCTGAAAGTCAAAAGAGAGAGAAAAATGCTGTATGTGACAAGGAACCAGAAAGAAGTTACAGTAGCTTGGCCATCAGCTGCAAAGTGGATAATAAAGACATGGCATTTCTATACAATGGAAAGCTATTCAACTATAAAGAAAGATAACCTTGAGGCTCTTGTAGGTAAATGGATACAACTTGAGATTGCTCACGGATGGAATGGTCCAGAGTCACGTGGTGAATATTGTTTCCCTAGTATAAAAGCTAAAAGAGTTAGTGGGATCCAAAATGCACAATACATACTGTGAAAGTGAAAGGGGAAGAAGTAAAAAGGGACGACAGTAGTCATTGTTAATCTGTTATCATGATTTGAAACCCATATTGTTTTCATTGTTATGTTTGGTTTTATTCTGTTTTGACTTGTCTAATTTTGTTAGATTTGATGGCTTGGACAGCTATTTCAAAGATAGCAAAATGTATTATGGTACCCATTATTGATTTCCTATTAGCTTGATTTGAAGCCCTGTACTGCTTTCATTATTTTGTTTTGACTGATTTTATTCTATTTTGTTTTGTTTGATTGTATCATGGCTGATGGTACAGGCAGCTACTTTGAAGATAACAAGAGGCATTACTGTAGCCCCTGTTGTTTTAGTATTAATCTTGTTTTGAAGTCTGAAATTGCTTCCATTGTTTTGTTTTATTGATTTTATTTTGTATTATTTTGTTTGATTTTTATTATGCCTGGTTGTGCCGGCAGTTCTTCTGAAGATAGTTAGAGGCATTATGGGAGCCATTATTGATTTCCTTGTATTTTGTTTCGAAGTCATGTACCATGTTCATTGTTTTGTTCTGATTGACTCTGTTCTGTTTTATTTCATTTGGTTTTGTTCTCTTCAAAAAAAGAATAGAAAAAAAAGAACAACATTTTTAAAATGTTAGTAAGTTCACTTTAATGGGATTTTTAGTGTTCCTCATTAAAAGCATAATGTACTCACTTCAAAAAATTTCAGACTTGCATTAATTACTATTATTTTCTTTGAGACTTAAAGAATAGTGGTCAGGGACATAGCTTAGTGATATAGTCTCTGCCTGGTAAGCACAAGATCCTGAGTTCAATTCCCAGTACAAAAAAAAAAAAAGGATTAAAGAATACAGTTTCTGATGATATAAGCAAAGTTTTAAGGTACCCTAATCTCTTCACCAGAGCTTGGCCATTTTCTAGTCATTATACTCTTTTGTGAAGACTTGTCTCAACTTCCTGTGAGGTCTTTTAGCCTTGCTCTAGTAAGTTTGGGTAAGTTTACCAAAATATCATAAAGTGAGTAATTTACAGAATATGATTTTTCATGGTTTTAGGGGCTGGGAAGACCAACATCAGAGCACTGGCAATTTTTGATGTCTGGTGAGTCCTACTTCTTGGTTGATAGATGCAGCTTTCTTGCTGAGTACTTACAAAGTAGGAGTAGGGAGGAGTCACTCTGACATCTCTTTGTTAAGGTAACACTATCCTCAAGGGTTCTACTTTCATGACCTATTGATATCATTATCCATTGTTAATTCAGACCTAGGGATTTGGGGTGGGACAAATATTGTAACAATAGAAGCTTACAGCAAGTCATTTAAAGTGAGATGACATCTGATTTAATTTCAATCTGAGAATCATTTGAGGGATTTACCTGTCCTCTTTGGTTCCCTGTCTCTCCACATCCAATCTCAAATCCTTAAATTCTAAGACAAGACTGATAGAAGATAGAAATTCCTAAAATGCCCATCTAACCTGAAAAGGATGCTTCTGGCTTCTTGGCTTACTTCCATGTGGTTGCAGGGAAGAGTTAGCTTTACTTTATGATATATAAATTTAAAAATATAGTGACATATGCCTGTAATCTCAGCACTCTGGGAGGCTTAGGCAGATCACAAGTTCAAGCCCAGCCTGCACTGGGCAATTCAACAATTTAGTGAGATCTTTTTTCACAACAGAAAAAATTTAAAAGGTGGATTGAGGATATGGCTCAGTGGATGCCATGGATTTAACTCTCAGTAATGCCAAAAACACAAAACAAAACAAAACATCCCACCCAGATTCCTTTTGCATTGCATAATAGTAGGTGGTATATAACTAGTTTAACTTTGTGCATGAGTCCAATCTTCCTAGTTCTTTTTTCCTTCTTTTAGCATTGTCACAAGGTTGTCACTTTAAATTTGGCCTGATGGTGCTTCTATTGGAGTCTTTCTGCAGTGAGCTACAACTGAGTCGCTGGACTCAGTGAGAGCTGGGTGGAGGAGTGAGCTCTTGTAACAAGTAGTGGAGACTCAGTCAAATACAGCCCTGAGCTGCAGTCATTTGGAGGCAGCCAACTGATTCAAATAAGGCAAAATGCACCACTACAACCAATCAAGCTGTCTCAGTGCCTCACTTCCCTTTTCTGCCCATAGAGGCTGCCTGCCCACTTTGTGTGCTTGTGTTCTTCAAATTTATTCTGGTTCTGAGTGATGCCCAATTCAGATTGTCCAGTACTCAGTTAAACACTGTTAAATTGGCCTTGCCTCAAGTTTTTCTTTTAAGTGGACTGGCAATCATAAAGGGATTCAAAGCAGACTTTGAGTAACACCCCGAGAGCACCAAGTGACCAAAGGAAGGCACCAACCCAGGCTCATTGTGCTCATTTGATTTTTCACAATAAGTCAGGTCATAGGTGAGTTCTCCCTATGATTCCAAACTTCTTAAACTTATGTTTAGGGGCCTCAAGTTTTTTGAAGCAATTTTGATTCAAAGTATTTGAAAGGGTTTAGAAATCATGATCAAAGCAGGCCTGTGTTCTATAAGGAGTCCTGGGGTGTCTGGCTGACAGACTGACCCAGTACTGAGTTCAATAGTTAGCTAAAGTTACTAGAGTACAGGAATTCATGAGTTCACTGGGCTCTAGGGGTCTAGAATTCCCTTAACTGGACATCCGGTCAGATTTTTGTATATAAACTATGATTTTAGAATATGTGATCTTCTAGGAAAATGAGTGAACCTTATAAAAAACAATTAAGACTCACTGTATTAGTCAGGGTTTTACTAGAGAGAACAGATATAACACAAGATATACAGATGTAAAAGAAACAACAAGATTGGCTTACAGAGTCGGATAAGGAAGCATGCAGAGGGCGTCTACACACTGGAGGCCGAAGGATTCAATCCAAGGCCTGAAGTTCACTTTAGTGTCTCATGCAAGTCCACATCAGCAGGCTGATGGGTCTGTGACAGAAGGCTGAAGGCTCTATGATGGAAGGCTGAAGAGTTTACACTGGAAGTAAGGAGATGAGGTCCAACCAAAGGGGAAGACTAAAGCTTCTCCCAAGAATGGAATGCATTTGTCCTTCCTCCTTCCCCTTTACACGTCCAGGTGATGACCCACCCTAGGGTGGGTCTTCCTCTACACCCTTGGGTGTAGAATTGCTAAACCCATTTAGTTAAACTTCTAAATGTCTCAAATTGACACAATCAATTAACCACTACACTGACCATGACCACAGTGGAAACAATTGAAGAAATAAAGGTTCCAAAATACCTCAAAGGGATGTATTTTTGATTAGGATGCAGAATTTTAAAATTTAAACTAGAAAAAAAATAAGTAACTAATTGCTAATGTTAGCAAGCAAGGGCTTCTGGCCTGATGTGCACAGAAGCCCATGCTATGGTTCTAGGTTTAACACACAAAAAAGAGCTTCATAGAAAATTTAATAAACAAGGAAGGCAGTCAGAATAGGAAATAAAGCTCAAATTTGCTCCTCCAAACACTTTGTATCAGGGGAATTTATAGGAAGTGAGGAAGGAAAAAGCACTGTGGCCTGGATGGCTAGGATGGACAGAGTGTTCTTTTGTATAGAGATGGTCATTGTGTCTTTTCATGGGTTGTGTGCTTATTTCAGAGGTGAGTTATAGTAGTCTGAGTGGAATACTTTAAGTCTGTGATGTCAAAAGGCAGCCTAAATGCTTGACCTGCCTGAGATTTCCTAATTTTTGTGTCCTTCAAGTAGGTCTCCAGATAAGTATAACTTGTGCTCACAGAGTAATGACAAATTGGAAACCTGTTTAAAACACATGTTTTGTAATGAACTATGGTCCGTAATCACCATCATACCCTAAACATGGACTCTGACCAACTTAATGTCAAATGCTGTTGAACTGTCCATATTGCCTGAACTTGAATCTTTCTGATTTTGAATGTTTTGGCCCTCAGAGTCTCCTACTGAAGATTACACTTCAGTTTTTTAATGTTATTCTTCTGATGGTCATCACAATAATCCTCTATGGGACTCTGTCTTCTTGGTCTGCAGCTATCAACCAAGCTTCAACTAGATCATTAAAAACGTGAAGAAATACTCAAGTGTTGTAGAACCCTACCTTGGGAATTCCATTCTGACATCATACAGTGAAGACAGAGGGTAGAATTAATGCCAGAATTTTGATCAATTTCTTGAAACTGAGAGGCTGATCAATTCTAAAGTTGAACTACATCTGTCATAAAGATACCTTTACACTTGAATCTTTCCTTATACTAGCGAACTGCAACCTAAAGTAGTACATTAACTGATATATTAACTTTGTGGATGTAACACAGAGCTGAGTTTTGGGCTATTACAACGTGTGAACTTGTCAGTCACTGGTAGCCAATTGATTAAAATAAGGCAGCACAGAGAGCTGTAACCAATTAATCTGTCTCTGTGCTTCACTTCCATTTTCTGTCCATAAACTTTGCCCCCTCCCCTTCACATGCCACAGTTCTTTGAACTAGTTCTAAAGGATGCATGGTTCACGAATCATTCTTTGCTCAATTAAACTCTGGTAAATTTAACTTATTTAAGGTCTTTTTTTCAAACACAACAGACTTTCATTCTACAGAGACAGGACTTGACAATTGAACAAGTGATCATCTTCCTAATTCCATATTCATGTATGACTCATGACTCCATCTAGCAACACTGTCAAACCTTCTTTGTGAGAGGCGACAGCTGCTTTACATTAAGCATCATCACTGAACAATTTTTCTTTAAAGAGGATATGCAGAGAATAATTTCTTACTTTAAAATGTGGGTAATTTTTCAAGTTTGGAAGACCAAGTTTGGTGAGGACTCTATATTTATTACTGTGACACTCAGTCCACTTGACCCCCAAGAAAGGCAGTGGAAGACATGAGAGTTAGGAAGCTGGAGCACTGGTTTCATTTGATTTGCTCAACACTACTAGCAGAATGACTTTAGAATCTGGTTTAATGTACCTATATATTTTCCAAGTTAAAAAAATCTGTGAGCCTACTGAAAAGCTAAGTGTATGTCTCTCCATACATGCCAAGAACAATCACTTTCTGTTTTTTTAAAATCTGATATCCATGATTTTCCAACAGATTAAGAACCATCTTGCGATGTGGTAGTTCTCATATTGGTTCCATCTCATAGACCATTTTGTTATCCTGTATTCTCAGAAAAGGATCATCACAGTAATACATCACAACCAAATGAAAAAGAAGTTTTTTTCATTTAAAAATAGCCTTTTCCTTTCTTAGTATACATGCTAAATGACTCTGCAAGATGCTAAATTTTGGATGTTATTAAGAAAACAGAGTTATTTTAATGATGATACCTTATAAAATTTGCTAAACTCACTTAAATTTTTTTGACTCCTGAAAGATTTCTTGTACAGGCACTTTAAAATAAAAGGGAGTAATCTAGCTTGTTTAATTATTTTATTTATTACAACAGCAAAAATCCCTCATAATCCTCATTTTCTGCTTCTATTATTGCTGACATATGGGAGTATCACAAAATCTGGAAGTTTTATGTTTAAATCTGGGGAGTTGGTTATTTCTGCCAACTCCTTTCATGGCTCACTTGAATAAGGGGTGTACACGTGGTCATTTCCACTGCTAATTTACACTTCTTTAGTGCTATGCCCACTGTAGGTCTCATATTAAGCACTTCCTTTTCTTCATCCATTCTGCCCCACCAGTGTTAACATCATGACAGGCATAGTAAATACCACTCATAATTTGATCAAGAATCACATGCTCTTTTTTTGGTAGAGCAATGAATGTGACAAGAAGAATAGAGGTCATAGCTTTACGTACTGTGGTCATGATACCCATATTAGGATTGGGAGCAGGGATTGCATCTGTTCAAATCAGTAATGTTTTAAATGGGAATGTGTTCTCAACCTGGACCTTTATCTACTGTCCTCCCCGTTCTTTTTCCCAAAAGTGACTTTAACTGTTTTAATGTGCTCTCTCTGCTTTCTTCAATCTTTTATACCTTCCTGAAAACAAATTTTTTTACAGATCATTCAAATGTTTGTTTTAAAGAAGATACAAATGCCCACAGAGTGGCAAAAAATCTTTCCCTGGGTCAATATCATGGAACTTCCTCTGGTGTCTTATTTTGCTAATGTCATAATGTCTGGTCTGATATTTAAAATCCTGAATACAATTTGAATTGGTTTTTGCAATAGTGAAAGAATTAGAAATTACTTTCATTCTTCTATATGTAGATATCCAGTTTTTCTAGCATCCTTTATGAAAAGACTGTCCTTTATGCACTGTGTTCTGGGCATCTTTGTTGAAAATCAAATAAATGTAAGGATTTATTTCTGGGCTTTTTGTTCTGTACCAGTGTGTCTCAGTGTGTACATCTGAATACTAGTGCCCTCATGTCGTGGTTACTATGGCTTCATGGTACATTTGAAATCATGCCATGTGAATTTTCCAGCAATGCTCTTTTTTACTTAACAATTTCTTCAATTATTTGGGGTTTTTCTAGTTCCACATATGGTTTTAGATTTTTTTGTTTAAATGAAAAATTTCATTGTTGACAGAGGTTGCATTGAATCTGTATATTATTTGGGTGATGCAAACATTTGAATATTTGTTCTTCTAATCACACATAGATCCTTTTGTTTTTCTTTTTTTGGTACTAGGAATCAAACTCAGGACCTTGTGCTTGCCAGGCAGGCAGTGTGTTGCTGAGCTACATTCTGGGCAGATATCTTTTTATTTATGTGTGCCTTTTTCAATATCTTTCATCAGTGTTTTATAGTTCTGAGTATAGTGATTTTTTCACCTCTTTTGTTAAATTTGTTCCTAGGTTTGGTATTGCATTCTAAGTGGGATTATTTTCTTAACTGCTTTTTCAGATTGTGCACTATTATATAGAAATGCACTAGTATATAGAAATGGTACTGATTTTTGTTTGTTGCTTTTGTATCCTGTTACTTTGCTAAATTGTTCATTAGACATGGCAATTTTTGGTGGTTATTGGGGTTTTCTGTATTAACGATCATAGATGCACAAACAAATTAACTTCTTTCATTCCAATGTGGATGCCTTTTATTTCTTTTTCTTACCTGACTGCTTAGGCTATGTTGATTATTCTTTGCCACTGTATTGAATAGCAGTGATTATAATGAGCTTCATTGTCTTAAGTGAAAAGGCTTTCATATTTTTTCTGTTTAGTATAATGGTAGTTGTGGGTTAACCATATAAAAGTTTATTGTACTGAAGTATATTTTTCTAGATCTAATTTGTTGAAAGTTTTTATCATGAAGGTGTGTTGCATTTTCAATTTTTTCTGTCTATAAACACGATCATTTAGTTTTCTGTTAATGTGACAAATCACACACACATGCATTCCTGTCATGAATCCTACCTGATAATGGTAGAACATCTTTTGGATATGCTGTTGGATTTTATTTTCTATTGTGTATTTTTGCAGCTATGTTCATCAGAACTATCTTTCTGGACTTTTCTGTTTTTGCTTTCTTTGTCTGATTTTGACACAAAGTATTACTGGCTTTAGAGAATAAATTTTATGAATTCCCTCCTATTTTAATTATTTGAAACAATTTGAGAAGAATTAGTATTTATTGTTTAAACGTATTGTAGAATTTAGGAGTGAAACTACCCACTTCCTACTTTTCTTTCATAAAGAATTTCTTTTTATTTTTCATTTGATTTCCTTACCCATTATTAGTCTGTTCAGATTTTGCTTTTTGTTTTGTCTTGTTTTTCAGACGTGATGGGTCACATGTTGTTGAGAAGTGTACCCATTGCTTCAAAGTTATTCCTTTTGTTGGCATCCTATTTTTTTAGTATATACACTTCAATTTGTTTTATTTTTCATATTTTCTATTTTTGTTAGTATCTGTTTGCCATTCATAATGCTTGAATTCACCTCTGAGTTTCTGTGGGATTCATTTGCCTTTTCTTAATTATTTTGTATAGCTCAGTGGTTTTGTATTTGATAACATCTCCATTGGTGTCCCTTAGGTCTGCATTGGGAGACTTAGGAATTTTTAGATGCTTTCCATTGCATAGTTTTTTTTATCTTCTTTTTTTTGTGCTGAGGGTTGATATGAAATAGGATGAACAGATTTTGTAGTTGCTATAAAGGGATATTTAGTTAGGTTCTGTTCTCCATTGATGTAGTCTTGGTTTTATTTTCAAGAGATATTGCATATTACTTTACTGCATTCAGTTTAATTGAGTCAGATCCAGTCACTGTGTTATAGGGAGAGAATTCCTACTGGTAAAAACAGCATCCACAGGTTCAGCCATACATAAATAATTAAAATTTGTTTTAATCATTTTTTTCCTCTTATTAATATCCTTTACTGTCTACACTATACTGTTATTAGTGGTTAGTCTGGAATGTTAAGGGAGAAGCAAAAAAAAAAAACAAAGGGAAAAGACAAGGGATAAATCAGTAAGAAATGAGTGAGATGAAAGAGATGTTAGTATGTGAAACATATATAGAAGGTCTGACTCTGTTGGTGATATTTTTATAGCTGAAGTTAAAGGTTAGTGTTCAGGGAGTTCACGAGAATATTTGTGGAGGAAGGAGGAAGGATGGAGCAGGTAGAAGAGTGTGGTTAGAGACTGAGTGAAGCTGTGAGGTTGTGGGAACTGATCAGTATATTTTGAAGTTTTGTTTGGATCCTTTAAGCAGTTCTGGTAAGGTTACCTCAGTATGGCCCTGGAGGGCCCCATTCAAGTTAGACCGCTGGTCTATTCCGATTCTCTTTTGCACACATACAACCATGAAAGGTAGAGAAGAAATGAGAGATGACAGGTAGTTAAAATGATGAAGAACAAAGAAAAACAAATAAAGCAGAAAGAATGTTAGAAAAAAGGAGGCCGAGAGTAGACTAAAGAACAAAAGCTTTAAAAAAAGTAAAATAAGAAATAATATTAATAAATATTCAAGAACTAAAAAAAACAAAAACAAACCAAAAAACCTCAAAAAGAACACAGAATAGACAAATAAACAGAAAAACAAATGAACAAACAAAATATTGCTATACAGTGTAGCCTGAGTATCCACACAGTTTTCTGCTTGCTGTAGTTGTAGCCCACTTGCAGAAAGCCAAGTCAGTTTCCTTCCTGAAGCCTACTTACCTGCCTGCCTGGCAGTGATGAGGGCTGTCAGTCTCTGCTCCCACCCCATAGCTGCAATCCATACTTCGGTTGTGGCCAACTGCAGACCTTTGTTTCTATCTCTAAGGCCAGACCAGCTTAATTAATTTAGGAAGAAGAGGATGTGACTTATTTTGCTCAACACAAGCTTCTCCATCAAATCCACTGCTTTGCCTCCTCTTGCTCAGGGCAAATCCCACTGTAGTCTCTATGTTCTCTTTCTAGGGGCCAGATATTACCAGAAGAATCCTGCTCTGTGTGATTCCTTCTGTTCTTTTGCACTAAGACCTTTATACATCACTAACTCAAGGGCTCTGCTTTTCAACCTGAGGATCATGAGATAGTCAAAGCCTTGGAAGAGATGCTCCTTTGCCTTCATGAGAGTGTTCAAACGGTGAGACTTCCCACTGTTTCAGATCTTTCCAGAGTTTTGAGAAACAGTGGTAAAGGACTCCTTCTGGGGCTGCTCCATTGACTCTGTTCTCCTCCCAGGTGTTTCTAGAGATATAATTTGCTTCTCTTTGTCCACAGGCTGGACACTGCCCAGAGTTGGTGGTGTTCAACCTCTCTCTGGCTAGTGTGAGGAGCTTCCCTTGTTGATGCTTGGCAGTGAGCAGTGGGTTGGATGCCAAAGGACAGTGTTCCCTGGTGTTACAGTCCACAACTTCCTTGGGGCCTCAACTTTGGTTTACCTTCACACTACACTTTCTCTTCCAGGCGGGAGGAAGCAGATATCGGAAGCCAACCAGATGTCTGGCCTCCGCGACACTATCTCCTTCCCTCTTGCAGTCCAAACTGCTCCCAAGATGTTACATTCTCTGGGTAAAGATGTGGGAAGGAGTGTGGACCAGGGGTGTTCTGCTTCCCTTTTTCAACAACAACCCAGGTATAGGCATTTAGTTTGATCTAGAAGGTTCATCTTTCAGATTAATTTGGGTGCAATTGTCTTCCCTTTTCAGAATACCTGTGTTATCAGTGTCTCTTCCAAGCTTCTCCAATGCACCACCTTCTCTAATTGGCCATGTTGCAATTCATAATTTTAAGCTTCTGCCTAATAAATCACTTTGTCCCTCTTACTGACATGTCCAGAGAATTCTTTTACTGTGGCAGGGGTCAGTTAACCTGCAACTCACTTCACAGGTAGGGTGAGTTTAATTTTTCTAGCTCCACTTTGAGAACCTTTTTGGACCCTGTCCAGTGCCAATTTCAAATGGGAAAAGAATAAGTTGAATCACAAAACCAACACCTGACTTTTCCAAAGTATTGTATTCATTTCATTTTACTTCTTCTCTGCATTGTTTCTGTTGAAGATGACATTTAGTTCCCACATTTGTATTTTATATATCTTTGGAGACTATCATATTATATTGTTAATTTCTTGAGAAAAAAACATTTCCCTTGAAAAGCCAGGCACTTTTCTAATACTTTCCTTTTCCTCTCTCCTATTAAACCTATGAGGTGGTAACATGTTACCACTTTACTAATGAGGAAATGGAAGATCAAGAAATTAAGTAATTTGTCCACTACCAGAGATTTGGTAAGAATTTAGGCATATGTCCCTGTTTCTCACTATTATTCTCTGGCCATTTGCATTGGAAACATTAGGAAATCTGGCTTTTAGGAAACATCACAGATGACACTTTCAGATAGCAGATGGACTAAAACCTTGCAGATTTTTCTTTCCACATCTTCTCCTTTGGGTTCTCTATGCCTATCAATATTTCTGTAATCTATTTGGAGATTTGTGTTTTCTTTATCTCAGTAAAATTGTGCTTTGCACAGATAGTAAGAACATTTTGAAGTATAAGTCCGAAGGCATTGCTCTTTTTTCTTTTTAAATTCCTTGAATTTTCCCATCACCTACAGGAGTTTTCCAAGTGTTGCATAGAAGTACCTCAGAAATTCCATCAATGCTCTTACAATTTTAGTTTGAAATAGTTATAATGTTAGCTTTATAGAATGACTAGCAGTGTTCCATTTCATGAAACAGTGTGAGGACTATTGGTGTTAGCTTTTCTCTGATGTTCTGGTAAAAATTAGCATTAGATTCACTGATCCTGGGCTTTTCTTAGTTGATAAAGTTTCTATTACTGCATCGATTTCATTGCCTCTTATTGGTCTATTTAAATCTATATCTTTTTGGTTCAATTTTGGTTCTAATTCTCTAAATCCAATGTGGTTACTATGCATTGCAAACATATAACAAAATAAATAAATATAAATAGGAAAAAAGTAATTATAATATTCTGTCTTTTAAAAAATCAAATATGTTTTAGCTAAAATATTTTTAATCCCTCAACATTTGTATCTGGTGAAGGTCAGATCACTAGATGGCCCCTCCTGGAGTCTAAGTGCAAGGAGCACTGAAACTGTCCTTTTAGGTCCTGGCACCTTGTATCAACAAACTGAAGTTGCTGCGATGGTTCTAAATCATTTGCAAAAGGTAAATTTATCATTCCTTTCCCCAAAGCACTTAATGTTCTAAAAACAAGACAAGCCAAAGAACAGCAAAACTAGTTTTCATTGGTACTGACTTATTTTGATTATTTTTTACAACTGGTGAAACTCCTTCATGGTGCTACTTCAAGTTCATGGGGCTGATTTGGTTATTCTCATTATTAATTCTTTTTGATGGATATAGGAATAATCTAATTTGTAGAGTTTGTTGAGGTCTGTAAGTTTTCTGCACTTCTCCTTTGCTACCATAGAAAGTGTTAAAATGCAAGTAAGTCTAGAACTAAATTCAATAGCACATAATACCATCTATGAGCAGAAACTTGAAGCAGCTGTATTATCTCTTTTGACAACTTGAAATTTCACCTCTATCCTTGTGTTTTACATAAAACATGCACTCAAGGCAAATGTGACAACATATTCACCACAAATTCAGCTATGCTTGTGGAAAAGCAGAAGTAAGTCTCTAATTATATGCTGTAAATAGCTCTATTACAAATCCTAAACCTAGGTCTCTGCCCTAGAATCAGGAAGGCACTGGGATTAATAGATTACTGATTTGCTGTGACTTTTAAATTTTTCTATTCAGTCGATACTGTTGGATAGTTAAGTATTGGATGTTAATTATTGGATAGTTACCATAACTAAGTTATTAAGATATATTTAGAATTTAGTAATAGCTATAATTTGATTGTGAATGTCTGAATAGTAGACTCTTACATGATAAATTATACTCCAGTTGTTACACAACAACTTCCAAAATAAAGACTAAAATTAAATATAAGTTTAAGCCTCACTAAAATGAAATAATTGGAATCCAGAAATTCAGTGCTGTGCAGCACTATGCTGTAGCACAGTGCTTGTGCTACGCACAGGTTATCATGGAATATAGGACATAAATAATATGAGGAAACTGTCTCATTCCCCAAACCATAAGAGATTTTGTCCTCTAGGATAAATTTGAGAACAAAGGCTGTGGGTGAGATAGAATGCAACTGCTAATCTATTCAGAATTGTCTGAGTTGTCTTGTAGTATTTTATTATATATAACATATATAGTATGTATTATATATTAAACTATGTTTAATTATTTCAAAACATATAACAAAACCCATTCCTATTCAGGTGGAACTTCATTACTCTATTCACCACAAATTCTAAAACAAATAATTCATTATTCAGTAGGCTTTACTAAGAACAAGTGAATTGTTTACTAATCTCTCTATATTTCAAATCATTAATTTTTCAGCAGGATGTTTGATTTACAAGCTAAAAGAGATGAAGAAAAATAAGAATAGCAATAGTAGAAAATACTGTTCAAAGATAGAAAAATTAATATACATTAATCTATATTAATCAATATATTTCAAATAAAAGTCAAAAACATAGAACCAAATAAAACTTTGAACAAATATAAAACCAAACTCTGTGTGCATCCTGCCCACATTTTCTGGGTTGAAGGAGTTGCCTTCCCTTGATTTTGGAACTTTAGAGTTCTCTTGGTACCTGTGTATCTTCCAAGTTCAGTTTTCCATCCACTTATCCACATTTCTTCATGAGTATGTGTCACTAATATTGTATGAGTGGGGAATGAATTTTATTTTTATGTAAATATAGCTGTATCAATTTTAGTCCTAAACTCATGGAGTACATGTAGGAAACTGATCTGGACTGAGGGGGTAGAATGCCTGAATTTCAAACCTGGTTCTGTCCTTGTGATCTATATTACTCCGGACGTGGTTTATGATCTCTATGTTTCTCAGATCACATATGCATAAAATCCTTGATTCTAGTATACATTGCACAGGGAGATAGAGAAATAAATGAACTGATGTGTAATATGCTATCACTGAAATGTTTGTAACTATGATTGTTTATTTCTCTACAAGTAAACTTTGTAATTTACTTTGCTACTTATCCACTGAGTTGACACTTTATAGAATATTCAAGTCTTAAGTACCTCAGAAGATCTGAGAAAGAAACCCTTTGAAATTGAGTGCATTTGGTAATTGTGCTCAAGTTGTGAACATGATCATCATGTATTTCTCTACCTCTTGGGCATTTCTGTATCAATTTTGTTGGGGAGCTCTGTGCCAACCTTGGGTATTTTTCTCTATGCGTGCCAGAATATGGGTCACCCAATGGCTAACTTTCAGAGTTTCCTACCATCTTCCTCCATTTGATGTCTTGCAAATTCTCTAGGGAGTTGTGGAAAGTATAGAACATGAATCCATGTTACAGAGCATCCTACATTCCATTTCTTAGTTATGTTTCTCTTATTGGTGAGACAAAACACCAAACATCTATAGCTAAAGGGAGGAAAGGTTTATTTAGCTCACAGTTTATAGAAGTTTCTCTCCATAATCAGATGGCTCCAAGGCAGAGTGACACACAGCATAAAGGAAACTATTCCTCAAGATGGAAGACCAGCAAAATCAACAACCAAAGGAAAAGGCACAAGCCTCCTCCTGTCCCTTATATTGTATGCAGGCTACCCGCGGCAGGGCAGCTGTAACAGTCACACTCTTAATCCCAGCATTGGACCATTAATCATTCACAAACTCTAGATTCAACCACCTCTGAAAAGCCTGCCCCCCACAACTGCTTGAGGCTGTGGGGTGACACCTAGACACAAACCATAGCATCATTCCCTGCTGGATTTGAGAGAAATTCTTTAAAATCTCTATCATCTGGCTGACTTCTACATTCTAAACATCTAGCATGATTTTCCCTTGTCATCAGGTAGTGGTCGACTTTCACTTTCTCACCATGGAAGACTCTGAGGCTCAGATCCTTCCTTCCCATCACCTGGGTGTCAGGCCCACTTCCATGATGTAAGCCAGTTAGAAAGCCATTCGTGTTTGTAGTGAATTGGGAACCCTAGTGGAAACAGCTGTAATATTCTGGAATGGGGAAAGCACAACCTGTAGTGCACTGCTTGTATCGTGCCCACATTATTTGGACCAAAGGAGGAGCTGTCTTTTTCCACAGATGTTGAAACTTTAGAGTTGTTTTGGTACCTATGTATCTTCTAAGCAGAGTTTTACAGCCTCATGTTAATTCTATGAGCTCTATGTCCTTTAATAATATCTCTTTTGCTACATTTGGTTTTTCTTACTTTACAATGAATTATTTCAAATATAAACATATTGTTTCCTGAAGAAAAAATCAATACCCTCCCACCATCAGTGTCATTAATAAATGCTTAGCAAGTGTTTCAAATTTACTATTGAAAGGCTATCAAATTCTTTGCCTTTCCAGAGAGCCCATCTGAATGGTCCATCTCAGGTTACCTTATTAATATTGGTAAAACTATTATCCTGGTGTTTAAGCTTTCATTTCCTCTGCCTAGGTCTCAGAATAAAACTTCTTGCTAATTCTGTTTAATAAAAATTAAAAGATCATTTGCAAAAAAGATGCCTCTATGAATCAAGACTTTCAGATACTGAGAATTAAATTAAACAGATAATTTACATATTGAGGGTGTTATTTTTAGGTTTCATTACAGAAGTCTTATTGCATGTGTGATAGAGTATGTAAATTGACATCAACAATGGAAAGTAAAATAAATAAGCTCATCAGGGACTGTTTCCATGGTTTTACATAGTAAATCTCTAAGTAGTTACTATTTAAATGAGAGGATATTTCACTTTGAAAGACCTGAAAGTTATGTTCTGCAGAATATACTTCAGATTACCTAGACTAAGCTTGTCAAGCTGTCTATGATTTGGGTCCACACAACCTCTTCAACCTCAAGTCTTTCTAGGCAATGATTCTTTTTTCAAATGTTCTGAGAACTGTTCAGCTTGTTGCCCTACTTCTTGCATCCCACACAATGTGTTGTTTTTGTCTGATGTTTTCCTTCTGTCTGCAGTGGTTCCCGTCTCCTTGAAGTTGGTGGAATTCTGTGACTCCTTAATGTTCTTCTTTAGCAGTTTTCTCTGGCCATATGCATTGCTGAAGCTGGGTTGGAAACCCTGCAAAGGTGGCCCATGGTGCCATATCACAGGGGGGATGCTCCCTTCTTGAGAATCCTCTGAGATTTGCATTATTTCCTGTCTTCCCCGACAGAACATGAAGTTTTTCTTCAAAAAAAATTATCATTGCATATTAAACTATACAGAAATTTTGTTTCATTTTGACATATTTATACACACATATAACATACTTTGGCTATTTTTATTCCCGAAAGGAGCTTCTTCACTGCAAGAAAATCACGATGCTTGTTTCTTCCTTGAGTTGTGGCAAATCTTAATGTATAGCACAATATTAATGCATTAAAAAATCCAAAAATCAAATTTCTCCCATAATCTCCTTCTGATACAAAACATTCTTGTGAAGGAGAACACTCCTTATGGTCTCTAAATTTCAACCTGCTTTTGTCTTCCCGAGTGAATTACAGTTTGAAGATTTTGCTACGATTTTTTTCCTACTAACACCATGAAAGATGAGACTGGGTATTGCAGATCAGAACCATAAAGCTGATTCTCTTTCTTTTCTAAACCCCTAGGAATTCTGTTTATTTTAAAGGTTGCCATTTTCATTTTTTTCTTTTAATTTGAAAGAGAATAAAACAAAAGCGGCAGTACAGAGCAGATCAGAACAGGTCAACATAGGCAACACAGTACTTTACGTTAAGACAACTGGACATCAACAGTAGCTAACACCATATCTCTTACTCAGCTATAGTTGAGCATAGTTTCAAATACAATAATATCAAACATAACACAATAGTACAAAGCCATGCATAGAGTGAAAGAATTACAGGGCTTTCTGAACTGAATAACAGAAAATCATCAACGGGTACAATAATATCTCATTTTTGATAAAAAATTTTTTGTTTGAACTATCATACATATTGAAATTCCAAAAAGACACAAAGTGATAGATAGAACCAATGGTAGTAGAACAAAAAAAAGCATGGTGGACTTCTAAGAAGGATGATATTAAATCAGCAATAGCTGTCATAATATTTTCTTCAAAACAGCTGTTCATATCATCACGTATGATATAGTCAAACAAAACAGGATAAAACCATTCCAACTGATGATTGAAAACTTTGAAAGACTTCAAAGCTATGAGATGGGGACTCATGCTTACCATAAAGTCTTATATACTCTTATCAAATCTCATACTAGGGAGATTATATGGTATTTACCCTTGTGAGTTTGGTTTATTTCGCTTGAGAGAATGGTCTCAA
>PVJX010005289.1:72731-86737 GCA_004027295.1 Dolichotis patagonum
TAGCTGAGTAGTACTCCATTGTATAAAAATGCCACAACTTTTTTATCCATTCCTCAGTTGATGGGCACTTAGGTTGTTTCCAAGATCTGGCTATTACAAATTGTGCTGCTATAAACATGGGTGCACATATATCACTGTGGTATGATGTTTTCAGTTCTTCTGGGAATATGCCTAGAAGAGGAATAGCTGGGTCAAATGGCACTTCCAAACCCAGCTTTTTGAGGAATCTCCAGACTGACCTCCACACTGGTTGCACCAGTTGACACTCCCACCAACAGTGCAGAAGAGTTCCTTTTTCCCCACAGCCTCTCCAACACTTGTTGTTGGTCGTGTTTTCTATCTTGGCCATGCTTTCTGGAGTGAGATGGAATCTCAGTGTGGTTTTAATTTGCATTTCCCTCATGACTAATGATGATGAACATTTTTTCATGTATTTATTTGCCATTCATATTTCTTCATCTGAGAAGTGTGTATTCATTTCAGATGCCCATTTTTGGATTGGGTCTTTGAATTTCGAGAATCTGATTTTTTTTAATTCTTTATAAGTTTTAGACAAAAGTCCTTTGTCTGAGGCGCTGTTCATAAAGATTTTTTCCCAATTTGTGGGTTTTCTTTTCACTCTGCTGGAAACCTCTTTGGACATGCAGAAACTCTTTAATAAGATGTGGTCCCAGTTATTGATTCTGGGAAGTACTTCCCGTGTACTTTGGTTCTTGTTCATGAATTCTCTTCCTACCCCTATATCTTTGAGGTTTTTAACTACTTTGTCTTCCAGCAGTTTTGTGTTTCTGTTTTAATATTGAGATCTTGATCCATTTAGAGTTTAGTTTAGTGTATAGTGATAGACATGGGTCTAGTTTTAGTCTTCTGCATATGCACAGCCAATTTTTCTAGCACTATTTGTTGAAGGGACTGTCATTCTTCCAGCGAGCATGTTTGGCCCCTTTATCAAAGATAAGGTGGTTAAGTGAGTTTGCGGTTGTGGTTGTATCTTCCAATCTATTCCACTGATCCTCCGGTCTGTTTCTATTCCAGTACCATACTGACTTTATCACTGTAGCTTTGTAGTATAATTTCAAGTTGGGGATTGTGATGCCTCCTGCCTTGCCTTTGTTACTGAGAGTTGCCTTTGCTATTCTAGGTCTCTTCTGGTTCCAGATGAATTTTAGGAGTGATTTCTCTAGATCTATGAGGTATGTTAGTGGTATTTTGATTGGGATGGCATTGAATCTGTATAGTAATTTTGGGAGAATTGGCCATTTTTACAATGTTTGTTCTTCCTATCCATGAACAGGGGATGTCTTTCCATTTTCTGAGATCCTCTTCGATTTCCTTTTTCAGGGTATTATAATTTTCACTGTATAGCTCTTTTACTTCTTTTGTGAGATTAATTCCTAAGTATTTCATTTTTTTGGATGCTAGTGTAAAGGGTGTAGTTTCTCTTATTGCTCTCTCAATACTTTTGTTGTTAGTGCATAGAAATGCTATGGATTTTTGTGTATCAACAATCTTAAATATATATGCACCAAATTCCAGAGCACCCAGCTATATAAAGCAAACACTAACAGAAATGAAAAATCAAATAAGCAATAATACAATTATAACAGGAGACTTTAACAAACCATTGACCCAAAGGGACAGATTGACTAGACAGAAAATCAGCAAAGACATAACAGAACTGAATCACACCTGTGAACAAATGGACTTGATAGATGTATACAGAGTGTTCCTTCCAGCAACATCAGAATACACCTTCTTCTCAGCAGTACATGGGACATTCTCTAAAATAGACTATATACTAGCCCACAGAACATATTTAAGTAAATGCCAAAGAATTGAAATTATCCCATGCATGTTATCGGATCATAGTGCTATGAATCTAGAAATTAATGATAAAAGAAATTGAAAAAAACCTACAAACACATGGAAACTGAATAATACACTCTTGAGCAATCAGTGGGTCACAGAGGAAATTAAAGAAGAAATTAAACAATATCTACAAGTAAATGAAAATACAGACACAAATTACCGGATTTTATGGGATGCAATGAAAGCAGTCCTGAGAGGAAAATTTATTGCATTGAGTTCCCACATCAGGAAGACAGAACGAACACAAATAAACAACCTGATGCTACAACTCAAACATCTAGAAAAAGAAGAGCAAGCCAAGCCCAAAGCCAAAAGAAGGGAGGAAATTATAAAGATTAGAGCAGAAATAAATGCAGTAAAGACTAAGAAAGCAGTACAAAGGATCAATGAATCAAAGAGTTGGTTCTTTGAAAGAATAAATAAAATTGTTAAGCCCCTGGCCAACCTTATTTAAAAAAGGAAAGAAAAAACTCAAATTCATGCAATAAGAAATGAAAAAGGTGAAATTACTACAGACTCAGTGGAAATACAGAAAATCAACACCTACTTTGAAAACCTCTACTCTCATAGGTTTGATAACACTGAAGAAATAGACAAATTCCTAGATAGATATGAACTACCAAAGCTGGATCAGGAAGATGTAAAACTGCTGAATAACCCAATTTCTTTTACTGAAATTGAAAATGTAATTAAGTCCTTGCCTACAAAGAAGAGTCCTGGCCCTGATGGATTCACCGTATAATTCTACAAGCAATACAAAGAAGACTTAACTCCAACACTCCTGAAACTCTTCAATGAAATTGAAAGGGAAGCAAGTCTTCCTAAATCATTCCTGGAAGCAAATATCACTCTAGTTCCAAAACCAGAGAAAGACTCAACTAAAAAAGAGAACTATAGGCCAATCTCCCTGATGAACATAAATGCAAAAATTCTCAATAAAATATTGGCAAACAAGATGCAGCAAATCATCAAGAAGATTATATACCATGACCAAGTAGGATTCATCCCAGGAATGCAGGGATGGTTCAACATACGCAAAACAATAAATGTAATCCACCATATCAATAGAGCCAAAAGGAAGAACCACACGATCATCTCTATAGATGCAGAAAAAGCTTTTGATAAAGTCCAACACTCATTCATGATAAGAACCTTACAGAGAATTGGAATAGAGGGTCTTTATCTCAATATGGTAAAGGCCATCTATGCCAAACCAACAGCCGGCATCATATTAAATAGTCAAAAACTGAAAGCCTTTACCTTAAATCAAGCACAAGACAAGGATGTCCATTATCACCACTGCTATTCAACATAGTACTGGAAATACTAGCCAGAGCAATAAGACAGGAAAGAGAAATAAAAGGAGTAAAGATAGGAAAAGAGGAAGTTAAATTATCATTATTTGCAGATGACATGATACTTTACATAGAAGATCCCCAGAGCTCTACTGAAAGACTCCTAGATATAATTAACAAATTCAGCAATGTAGCCGGATGCATTTTCATTTGCTTTGTCGCTGTTGTTTCAGGTGTGTATGTTTGTGTATGTGGATACTTGTGCATTTCAATTTTGACGCTAGAATTTAAAAATTTTAAAAGAATGTGTGGGCATGTGTGTTGTGCCTGTGTTCATACATGAATGCCTGTGTATGAGGGTTTTTGGGGGTTTGGGTGCCAATATTTCTTCTGCTCTATAAATATCTCATGTATCATTTATTATATTATTAATTTTTCATTCTCTTTCTTTCTATGTTCTGTTTAATGAGTATTGACTTTCCTGGATTTGTCTAGCACTTATTTTGCTTTTTGTCTGTGTTTCATTCTTTCCGTTTCCTGTAATTTTAGTAAAGTTGATCTTTACAATTTAGTTTCTAGAACTATTTATTTAGAATTGAAGTTTTAATGAGTTACTAATTGGTTCACTCTTGCTTTTGGTGTCTAAGAACTCTTCTTGCCATATATTGCCTCTCTTTTGAATGCTGCTGTTTTTATCACTACAATTCTCTTGAATCTGACTGAGAATTCCAATTAGAAATTTAAAGTCCTCTCTTTTTTAAAAAAAAGAATTCTGTTTTCTTTCAAAATTTACTCTCATTTTGGAGTTTGGAGTTATCATTTCTCCTTGTGACCAGTGTTGCTATGCTGACTTATCATGCTTTTGAAAAAAAAAAATGAAAGGGAATGGGTGCTGACTCTTTCAGGGATTCTGTGTCCCAGTAATAATTCATTATATTGCATTTATAGTTCTGGTTCCCTGAATGTTCTGTCTGTGACTGAGTGACATTTCCTAACATGGCAGGGGTGGAGTGATGGATTCTGCTTCCAATTCCAGCTGTATAATACACATGCCATTTTAAAAATTCTGTTCTGAGGATTGAACTCAAGTCCTTTGCACTAAGCTAGATGCTCAACTCTTTTTATTTTGGTACAAGGTCTTCCTAAATCACTGAAGTGCCTAATGTGAACTTGAACTTGTGATTCCTTTGTCTCAGCCTCCCAGAGTGCTAGGATTATAAGAGTGTGCCACCATGCTCCACTAGTACTCACATCCTTAATGGAGATATCAAGGAGTTAATAAAGTTGATTTCATTTTCCTTCTTATTATGGATGCCTAAAGTTTAAGTGACAAACTATTGATCAAATATTTTCCTGAGCTATATGAAATGAAAAGATAATCATGTGCCTAACTTGCATAATTTAGGATTATACAAATAAATTCTTATAAGAACACTAAGTCGTTCAAATTATATTTCTTCATAATCATGATCTGTTGATGTTTCACTAACACCTTTACACAAATAACATTTTTTTAATTACTGAAATTACAAAGCCCTTCTTTTAATGTCTTCTTATTAAAATGATCTTACCTATTGCGGTCATCTACTATTTTGCTGAAATTTCTAATTACTATGGGATATGAAATGGATCCTTATTGAGCCCTATTTGAAATTACATAAAAATACATAATGGAAGAGTTTTGCATTTAGTATATTCTTGTTAAATATCCCAGTTGTTTTATTTTTCATTTTGAATGATATATTTTCCCATATTGCATTGTATTTTGTTAAAATTGGTAACTAAGAAACAATTACTGTTTCAGAACCACCATTTCTATTTTGCTCTTAGTTTCCTTTATATTTTATTTATACATTTTTCATAAACATAAACCAACATAATAGATATTTCTACCTACTTATTAAAATATTTAAATTTTGATATTTAAAACTTATAAGCATAGTTGCACTTCTTCTTGCACTAGAAGTCTCATTTTATAACTACTTATTATATCTCCTTCACTTCCTGAAGAAACCTAAATTTTGAAGTAATTGTTTATTCTTTCTATTAGGTGGTTTAATAATTGTTTTGCCTATTGTTTTGCCCATAAATAACAGACAGTGCTATTTTAAATGGCTAAAATTTTACATAAATGCTAATATGCTGCATATATGCTTATAGGAATTATGTTAACATTAAATTCTTTGTTCCTAAAAGTTTTTCATATGACCAGCCCCCTATCGAAAGAGTGGAGAAACAGACCCCACTTCTATAGGGAAGCTACTGAAAAAACAATATGATTGTAAAAAAAAACTTACTACAATGAAGAGAAACAGCAGCAATTTAAGTTATCGAAACTCATAATTTGACTTTCAGACATACTATTAATAGCTCTATAATATTTTCCTATTTAACTACTCTATAGTTTATTTACTGTTCCTGTACCATGGTATAACTCTTTTCTAAATTTAGAGATTTTTTTGCAGTCATGACATTGCCACAAGTTTCCTGAAAAATACAGTTTTGGGCATATTTCTCATTAATTCCTTATGACTGAAAAGAAACTTCAAAATACATGATTTATTTTAATATTTTTGTTATGAACAACTTAATGTTATCCATAGCAAGTGTTCTACCCCCTACAATCAAAAAAGAATGAAGCTGACTTGCTTCTCTGTTATTTTTACTTTTAATTGACACAAAATATTTGTAGTTTTTTTGGGGGGATCATTATGATAATTTGATATATTTATACAACTATAATGATCAAATCAGGGTAATTAGTATTTATGTCTTTTCAAACATTTATAATTTGTATGTATTGGTAAACTTCAGACTTTTCTGAAGTTTTGAAATACTATATGATAAATTATTATAGACTATATGATAAGTTATTATAGACATAGTTACACTACTGTGCCACAGAACACTGGGATTGATTCTTTCTATTCAGCTATGCTTTGGTTCCTCTTATGTAATCTCTGTTTACCCTCTACTCCTTGCACTAGAAGTCCTAAGTGACCACTATTTTTCCTTCTTTATGTTGCTTTATTTTGTTCTAATCTGAAACATGCATAATAATGGGATATACTTTTTTATTGTGTTATATGGCATTACAAACTCCTATCTTCTGTTCAGCATTGTATCTCATAGGGCCATCTAGTTACAGTATTATCTTCAAGTTTATGATGCAATTATTATCTGTTAATTAGAAAAGAGAACATCACTGTAGAACATCACACAGACAAAGAATAAACTTTTCTTCCTTGCTTGCTATTTCTGTTTTCAAAATATGTTTTTTCCCAATTTCTTTATTTAAGGAAAGAAAAGAAAGTTAAAAAAACAAAAGAGAAAAAAGTAGAACAATACAGAATTCAAAAATTAATATCATAAAATCACTAGTTGATATATTACATATTGTCATCCTAAAAATAGTTGTTACAGTTACAAAATCAAAGCATAAAAAGTGACTAGACATGCAAACATTGACAGTGCAAATCCTTCTGTTCCATGTTCCAACAGAAGTTAAATAATAGGATTATCTATCTTACATACTACATATACTGTTATATTCTTTAGAGCACTTTCCTTCCCTCTCACTTTTACAATATCGATTATACTTTTTGGATCCCATTATTCTGTCAGTTTTTACTATCTTTTACACTAGAGAGACAATGTGATATTTACTAATGTGTCTTGTTTATTTCACTAATGAGGATATTCTCAATTTGCCTCCATTTACCTATAAAGGCCTCAAGATCATCCTTTTTAGAGCTGAGTTGTATTCAATTGTATAAAAATACCACATTTTTTCATCCACTCTGTGGTTGATGGACATTTTGGTTGTTTCCAAGATTTAGCTATCACAAATTGTGCTGCTATGAACATGGGTGCACATATATCACTGTGGCATGACCTTTTCAAATTTTCTGGGAAAATACACTGGAGGGGAATAGCTGGATTGAATGGAACTTCCAATCCTAGTTTTTTGAGGAATCTCCAAACTGATTTCCACAGTCATTGCACCAGTCGACACTCCCACCAACAGTGAAGAAGTGTTCCTGTTTCCCCATATCCTCATCAACATCTGTTATCACTTGATTTCTTGATAGCAGACATTCTTTCCAAGGTAAGATGAAATCTCAGTGCTCTTTTAATTTGCATTTCCCAAGTGACAAATAATGGTAAACATTTCTCTATATAATTATTTGCCATTTGTATATCTTCATCTGAGAAATGTGTGTTCATCTCTGATGTCCATTTTTGGAGAGGGTCTTTGAATTTGGGGGGCTTGATGTTTTTCAATTCTTTCTATGTTCTGGATATAAGTCCTTTGTCTGAGGGATTGTTGGCTAAAATTCTTTCCCATTCTGTGGTTTTCTTTTCACTTTGTTGGTGATTTCTTTTGAAGTGCAAAAACTTTCTAGTAATATGAGATCTCAGTTGTTGATTCTTGAAGTATTTCCATGTGGTTTGCATTTTATTTGTGAATTCTCTGCCTACCCCTATGTCTCCAAAATTTCCACCTACCTTGTCCTCCAATAGATTTAGTATTTCTGTTTTAATATTTAGATCTTTGATCAATTTTGACTTTAGTTTAGTGCATGTGATAGGCATGGGTCTATTTTCAGTCCTCGGCATATGAAAAGCCAATTTTTCCAACACCATTTATTAAAGAGACTATCTTTTTTCCAGTGAACATGTTTAGCCTCTTTGTCAAATATCAGGTGAATGAGTGTCTTTGTAGTAGTGTTGCAACATCTAATCTGTTCCATTGATCCTCAGGTCTATTTCTTTGCCATGCTGATTTTATTACTGTGGCTTTGTAGTATAGTTTCAAGTCAGGAAATGGGATGCCTCCTGTCTTTCCCTTGTTTTTCAGAATTGCTTTTGCTATTCTAGGTTTCTTCTGTTTCCAGATGAATTTTAGGAATATTTTCTCTAGATCTGTAAGGTGTATTAATGGTATTTTGGTTGGGATTGCATTGATCTGTATAACAGTTTTAGGACTATGGCCATTTCCATAATGTTGGTTCTTCCTACCCAAGAACAAGAAATATCCTTCCATTTTCTAATATCCTCTTCAATCTTGTTTTTTAGAGTAGTATAATTTTCAGCATATAGGTCTTTACAATCTTGGTTAGGTTGATTCCTAAGTATTTCATTTTTTAGATGGTATTTTGAAAGGCAATATTTCCATAATTTGTCTCTCATGGAGTTTTTTGTTTGTGTACAGGAATACTATTGATTTTTGAGTGTTGTCTTTGTATCCAGCTATGCTGCTGAATTTTTTTATTACCTCTAGTAGTCTTTTAATGGAGTTTTTTGGGGGTCTTCTATATAAAGTGTTTTATCATCTACAAATAATGATACTGTAACTTCTTCTTTTCCTATTTTTATTCCTTTTATTTCTCCTTCTTGTCTGATTTCTCTTGCTATTATTTCCAGAACTATATTGAACAAGAGCGATGATAGTAGACATCCTTGTCTTGTTCCCAATTTTAGAGTGAAAGCTTTCAGTTTTTGTCCATTTAGTATAATTTTGGCTGTTTCTTTCTTTCTTTAAATAAAAAAATTGGGAAAAAACATATTTTGAAAACAGAAATAGCAAGCAAGGAAAAGAAGTTTACTTTTTGTCCATGTGATGTTCTATAGTGATGTTCTTTTTTCTAATTGACAAATAGTAACTGTGTTATAAACTTGAACATAATACTATAACTAGATGATCTAGTTTCATTGAGCAACTCATTTACTAAGGTTGTTATTTCTATCTTTATGTAAGACATTATTTCAAATTTGATTTCCTCTATAGCCTCATGGATTTGTTTCTTTACTTCATTTGCTATTTTTTCAGAGATTTCTGGTGTATGACTTTTAAAGTCCTCTATTTCAATGTTGGCTTTACTTGCTCCTGATAGACTAGATGTTTGAGACTGCATTTTGCCTTTTCATTTTGTCATTTTCACCTTTTGGGTAAATATTTGGTCTTTCAATCCCAACAGTCTTAACTGTCTGTAGTGTGAATTTTAGGGTCCTACTGTGTGGTTGATGTTTGTTCAATTGCTTTGTACCACAATGAAGAGGAGAGCCAGTCACCTGAATTCCTCCTGCAGGGCCTGTTGAGTGAGTACTATATTCTTCCTGGGCTAACTAGTTTAGATGTATTGATGTAGTCAACTCTTAGTTCCTGCTGTTGCTATGTCTTCAGGTTGTTGCAGGTCACCAGATCTCCCTGTCTATAGTGTTTGTGTCAGCTGAGGCCCTACTGTGTCACTTGGTGTCTCATAAGCTCGTTTAATATTCTCCAAGTTGGGAGAGGCCTATTAGTACACTCCACAACCTGCCTGATGTTCTCTGTGTGGAGGGGAGGATCACCCACTTTCTTGCCAGGTTTGCCAAGGTCTTACAGTTGGAGGGAGCTTCACTTCTGCTCCTATTTACCCACTGAAGACCTTTATTTTAGGGGCAAACTCATCATACTGACTGGAGCCTGCTGAGATATTCTGTTTGGGCAAAGGGGTCCTGAGTCTCCTATCAAGCAAGCATGGTAATCTGCTGTAGTCCAAGGTTCTGGGACAAGGGGTTAGATCCAAAGATTAACCGCAGTTGAGGTCCAAGAGATGGGGGAGTTTCCAAGGGGTGGGCCTGCATTGGTGGTCTGGGTGACCCAGGCATACCAGGTGAAGGGACAGGCCCACAGCGGTGGTCTGAGGTGGCTCAGTCATGCTGGGGTGACCCAGGTGTGACAGGCTGAGGGCCAGGCCTGCAGCACTGGTCCAAGGCAGCTTAGTCATGCTGGGGGCATCCTGAAGAATCTGAATATTCAATTATTTTTGCCTTACTTTCATTGCAGCTTGCTGTATGACATATACTTTAATACTTTTCTTCCATGAATAAAAGGTCCACGTGGAAGCCTCTCATATATAGTGAGAAAAGAAAGTAAATCAAGAGCTCAAAATATATTCTATTTAATTACTTTCATTAGTAGCAATAGTTAGCAGAGATAGTTATCAATAGTTATCAGCAATAGTTATTATCTGATTATAATTTAGAATCCATAATCCAAAGCATTATGTCCATTGAATCCTCATTCATTGAAGATTGTGCACACATCTCCATAGGAACAGACAGGAGGTGCAGACAGCTTCAGGTTACACTTCTTCACTTCATGTCATCCAGGTGTACCTCAACCCAAAAAAGGATCTTTCAAGAATCACTACATAGGAGAGACAGGAAGATGGCAGAACAGTAAGCAGCAGAGTAAATAGCCTCTTTGAGATAAATAGTCCAGATGCTGGAATATAGCATTCTGGAGAAGACAAGAAGGAAAGAACTGGATGCCCTCAACCCAGGAAGAAACTAAAGTGAGAATCAAAGCCCACTGAGAGAATGTTAAAAAAAAAAAAAAGAACAGAAAAACTTAAACAGAAGAAGGCAGTATCTGGTGGCACTTTCACTGGAGTTGGAACCACCATACCAGAAGTGCTGTTGGAACCTGGAGATGCATGGTGACAGTGAAGCTGGTGGCTAGCAAGCCTGAAGGCCTTGGCGGGGAGACACAGTGGTGGAGGGGAGCAGAAGACCAGAGAACTGCACTGGCTTGTGGTGAGTGTGGGGGACTCAGTAAACACAGAAGAGATCGGGAGTTGCACACCTGCAGTTTTTGAAGCAACAGCCACTGAAATAAAGAAACAACTCCATGAAGCTATAAAAGAAATTAAGTCCTTGCACAGGAGTGGGTAATTGGCCGGTCACCATTTTGGAGTTGGGCAGGATAAGCCTAGAGATAGAACCGCAGCCAGCTTTGTTCAGCCACTCCAAGCTTGGGGCAGACTGGTAGAATGCTTGGACTGAGTCCTCCCTCTCTGTGTGGTCCAATAGCCACTGCAGAGATTTCCCTAAAGCTATCCCTAACCAACCCCACCCGGCCGGCACACACTAATGTGGTGAAGACTCCCTGTGGTTAACTAGCTCAGAAGGGAAAGGCCAGCCTGCTCTGCCCCTGTTTACACTCCAGTAGCCCTTAGCAGACTGCAGAAAGCAGCAAACAGCAGAACTACCTAGCCAACATACTTCAGAGTAATTATAACCAATACAAGAATTACCAGGGACCCAACTACCCACTTGTCCAGAAGAAACCAGGATTATGACAAAAGGAAGAAGGAAAAGGCAATCTCTAGCCTCTAACCCAAGTAAAACTCATCTAGGACATGTAAACACAGAAGAGATCAGGAGTTGCATACCTGCAGTTTTTGAAGCAACAGCCACTGAAATAAAGAAACAACTCCATGAAGCTATAAAAGAAATTAAAACAGAAATACTACTACAAGTAAAAGAAAATATGAGAAACATAATAAAAGAATTGCTAAGCACCTCTAAAGAAGACACAGATGCAAGAGTAGAGGAGCATAGAAAAAGGAGGGAAACCTTCAATGAAGAATATAAAAAAATTAGAACACATTAAACAGATTCAAAGACATTACCAGGAAATTAAAAACTCCATTGAAAGCTGGAAAAACAGCATGAAAGAAACAAAAAATAGACTATCAAACCTTGAAGACAGATTTGCAGCTTGCAACTGCAAAAAGAAAGATCTCTTAAAAGTAACAAGGAGCCAGGAATTAACAATACAAAGACTAGAAGGTGACAAGAGGATCTATAACTTAAGAATAAAAAATGTGAATGAAGAAGCAGAGTTAAATACAAAGGAAATACAAAGGCTATTTACAGAAATAATTGAAGAGAACTTTCCAAGCATAGGAAAAGGAAATGATATTCAGATATATGAGGCATACAGAACTCCAGCTGGCTATAACTAAATTAGATCTATACCCAGACATATAATAATCAAGATCTCAGAAATTCAACACAAGAACAGAATATTAAAAGCTGTCAGAGAAAAGAAACAGATCTCCTATACAAGAAAACTCATCAGAATCACGGCAGACTTCTCAACACAAACCATCAAATCAAGAAGAGCTTGGAGTGAAGTATTCCAAGTCCTCAAAGAAAATAACCTCTAACCCAGATTGATGTATCCTGCAAAACTATCATTCAAAATTAATGGAGAAACAAGGTGCTTCCATGACAAAGAGGAATTGAAGGAGTTCATGACCACCAAACCAACCCTACAAAAATATTGAGAGACATTCTGGAAAGAGAGAGAAAATATCATGGTTTCAGGAACAGTGGCAGAGGGAGTTCACTGAATGGGGCAGACAGTGGAATGAAGGGGAAAAGTAGGCAGCCAACAGTAGAAAATTAACATGGCAGAGATGAGGCAGAGAAGGTTGGCTATAACCACTAATATGGATGGCCTTGATTCACCAATAAAAAGAAACACAGGCAAAGTGGATCAATATGCTTTATATAAGAAATACAATTAACCCAAAAGAGGGCTTATAGACTGAAAGTCAAAGATGAGAAAACAATGCTCTGTGTGACAGGGAACCAGATAAAAATGAGGGTAGCTTGCCCATCAGCTACAAATTGGCTGGAAATCCATAACACTTTTATACAATTGAAAACTACTCAGCTATAAAGAAAAATAAAACCTTGACACTCTTGTAAGTAAATGGGTTTCAACTTGAGATCATGATCAGGTACAAAAAGGTTCAGAATCACTTAGGTGAATAGCAGGCTGCCTCCCTAATCTAAAACTAAAGGAGTTAGTGAGATGCAAAATGTACAATGCACCCTGTGAAAGTGAAAGGGGAGGAATTGTCTAAAAAGGGAAAGCAGTGGCCATTGTAAATCTTTTATCATGATTTGAAACCCATATTTTTTTCATTGTTCTATTTGGTCTTATTCTATTCAAGTTAGTCTTCTTGTATTAGATTTGATGGCATGGACAGCTATTCCAAAGATATCAGGTTATACTATAGTAACCATCTTTTATTTCCTATTAACTTGATTTGAAGCACTGTATTGCTTTCACTGTCTTGTTTTGACTGATTTTACTCTATTCGGTTTTGTTTGATAGTATTAAGTCTGAGAGTATAGGCAACTACTTTGAAGACAATAAGATTCACTATGATACCCAATCTGGTTTGACTATTATCTTCTTTTGAAGTCCTGTAATTAATGTCTCCAATGTTTCATTTTTATTGGTTTTGTTCTGTACTGTTTTGTTCAATTTTATTATACCTGATGATATAGGCAATTATTTTGAAGATAGCAAGAGGCATTATGGTAACCACTGTTGATCACCTTGTATTTTGTTTTTACATCATGTACTATGTCCATTCTTTTGCTTTGACTGACTGTATTTTGTTTTGTCACATTTGTTTTTATTCTCTTCAAAAAAAGTAATAATAACTGTAGGAGTAATAAAACCCAAAACGTGTAATTGTTATTATAAAAAAGAGAGGAAAAGAAAGTGCTCTAAGGGATATAACTGCATGTATGTTTAAATAAGTAAGATAGATAACCATATTACTAAGTTTTTGTTGGATTGTTGAACAGAACTGTTTGCAGTCTCACTGTTTGAATGCCCACTTTGTATGCTTTAATTTTGTAACTTGAACAACTATTTCTAAGATGATAATATGTAATCTATCAACTAATGATTTCTTAGTGTAATTTTTTGAAATTCTGTATTCTACCTTTTTTTCTGTTTTGTTTTTTACTCTTTAAATAAAATTTTAAAAAAGAATCAGTATGTACGGCATCTGGGCCAGGTCTGTTTGGGCCCGTAGCCCCGCCCTTCATGCCCAGGAAGTCTCCCAGAAAGCAGCATCTCAGGCTGTCTCTTTGGGACCCGAAACTCCCGGACCGTAGAGTGGCCTGAGCTGTTTGGATTGAAAGTCTGCGCAGACCTGCATCTCGGCGCGACTCTTTGGGACTGGTAAGCACGCCCTTCAT
>PVJX010005290.1:0-26676 GCA_004027295.1 Dolichotis patagonum
GAAAGAAAGAAAGAAAGAAAGAAAAGAAAGAAAGAAAGAAAGAAAGAAAGAAAGAAAGAAAGAAAGAAAGAAAGAAAGAAAGAAAAGAGAAAGAGGGATATGGGGAGGGAGGGAGGAAGAAGGGAGGGAGGATGGGAGGGAGGGGAAGGGAGATGGCGAGCTGGGGACAAAACCTGAATGCAGTGGCACTTGGTGACACCGCTGCTTCCCGCTGCAGTGGTGTGGGATGAACAGACTCCGCGAGTTGGTCTTACTCTATCCCGCAATACTCCTGCCACACTTGGTGAGTGCCGTGCCGCTGACAGCCCTGGGGAACTCTGTAGTCAAACACCCAGCTCAACTCATGCTCCACTTTTCCACAAGGAATTGTCTGTCCAGCTTCTGTGTCTACCAGCACCTAAGAGATGGCCTTGGTCAATACGCACTCGGACTGTCCCAGAGCCCGGGGTCAGTATGGAGAATCTACAGGAAATGGTGTGACCTAGACAGCTCGCTCCGAGTGTGGCTGGAACAGAGGCACACGGGGTGGTTCCTCACTGTCCTGAGAAAGACTGACCCTAAGAAAGACGCCTCCAAAAAGAGCAGGGTTTTGTGGTCAAATCAATCTGGAAAACACCGTAGTCTGAATCCGCCTCGGGGAATTTCACAGTGCATACCGGCACACTGCAAAGATCTGCAGTAGAGAACACTGTGATACTTTAAAGCAAACCCTGAATTCACTTGGCTGTGAACCTTCTTTCCTGTAACACCTTTTAATGTTCAGACTTAGTGTGGGAAATGCTGGAAACCAGGTACCTTAGCAGTTAGAAGCTCACATCTAGTTACAAAGTAGCTCTTGGTTTCTCCAAGAGTCATTGACTCAGCAAAAGATCAGTGAAAAAGTTAAATTAGGAATGGAAAGTTTCAATTTTCTGACAACCCAACGGCACATTTTACCTTAATATATGAAAGCATACATTTCTGAAACCAACATAGAAAGCACTGTATTTTTAAGACCAAATTATAACAGTCCACAGCAGGATGTTTTTTATGAAAAAGTATCAGAACCTAATTTTACCTCTTTATATGTATACGCTGAAGCAAAGAACAAAGTAATTACACAAACATTTCAAATCAACGTCCCTTTTTTACAGTGATATCATTTTTCCTGCTCATTTTTAGATAATTCAAGCTTATTAAGACTGAATGTGGAATCTCAATAAAATGAAAAAACGGGAGCTCAAGACATCTGAAAAGTTACCATTATTCTACACTGTTTAAATATATTTTATTAATAAAATGAGCCTTTAGAAAGATATGGCGTTGAGTCTTTAATACCACCAGGGAAATGTGTGGAATATTATACATAGTACACTGAAAACTCCCCCAATATCTGGGAATAATGTTCCCACATTTCTAGGTGTCATATTCACTAAGAAAAAATATTTGGATACTAAGTATTATAAGAACATATATCAGAAACTCTTAAAAATCAGCTTTCCCAGATATAAGACATCTAAAATAAAATTCACAAATTGCCTTTGTAATTTCAAGCACCTCCAATGATCCAATTAAAATCTGTTCACACTTATGAAGAGGAAATACCACAGGCTTGATTTATATTCTGCATTATCACTAATTTTTAGAACTTAACACTTTAAGGCCCATTCTAGCTCATTAAAAAGACCAGTTCAAATTTAAATTTGAACACCGTTGCTTATTTCATTTTTAAAGTTAAAAACATAAATATGCAAAATTCTGCCTTCCCAAAACACAGTCAATAGACATGTCACAGGAAATATAACTGGAACCAAAGAAAACATTTTCCATGACTCCCTCCTCCTAAAATCTGGGGTGATGGGTATCTATAATCAACTCGTTTAACACTTTGATGTCAGACTGGACTTGCTCTTTCTTCATTCATTCCATTTCAGTTTAGTGGACAAAAGGATCATTTTGCAAGTAGCCCTAGTGGCGAGCCTTACCAGTGTAGATGCTGGCATTGGAAGCTGGGATACCGAACTGTGACTCGATGAACTTGGGAATGAAGGTAATGAAAGCAGTTACAATGGCACTCTCAGCTGTGTATGACAAACTCACAAAAAGGAATGTCATGTTGCTTAAGATCCTGACAGCTGCTCTTGGTAGGTCTACAAAATGACAAAAATGACAAATGAATGTTATAAACAATGGATGGAAAACAAAATAAAACTGAATCGATTCTGAAATGAACTGGAAATAGCCATACAGCAATATATGCCACAAAAGAATAAAAACAGAGAGATCTGACGATGATTGAGACCATCCCCTTTATTAAATGGGTTTGATTTTGGTTTCATTGTTTAAACTTTCAACCAGAATAAGGAAATTATATATCTAAAAACATAGCCATGCAAAATATCCTTACAAACAGTAGCCAATCTGTGACTCCCATTTCAAAAACCATTTGAAATAAATCCTCGGCATTCTTCATGATTCAGTCTCCTCTTGAGTCTATTCATGTGTGAAGTCCTCCAGGACTACCCTAACTGACACACTCTGATTTTCCAGCCTCGTTTATGAAACAGGAATAATCATAGCTAAAGAAGCTAAAAGGGACGAGACCGTCAAGTCAGGTATGTCCATGTGCCTTCAGCTTGGACAGCAAAAGGCCACCATCTCCAGGGAGGAGAGAAGCCCAAGATGGGCCTGGCAGCTGTGAGCCTGTCCCTCAAGACAGAAAGGTCTCACCCCTAAATTTATGCACTTATCTCATGGACCTTGCCTTCGATATATGTGTAATTATTTTCATTGCAGCACTGTATAGAACAGCAAAAATGGGGAAGGGAAACACAAATGTCCAGCAATGTGAAATGTTTAGATAATGTATGGCATAGCTGTTTAATGAAGACTGCAACAGTAAAAATGGAATAGAGCTGCATAAATCAGCATAAAATAACTCTAAGAAATACTTTCATTACTGAACAAGGCAAGCTACAGAAACATACATAAATATGTATATATATATAATCATACTCAAGTAAAAATCAAACAAACTGAAGCAATGTGTGGTCAACTGTATACTTCTCAATACTCATAATACCAGACTCTTAAAGGCTTAGATTCTGTGAACAAAATTAAGATTGGGAACGAGAAAAATAAAAGGAGATTCTTATATATAGACTTTTGTAATTTTTTTGCATGTTTATCATAAGAATTAATGCACATTTATGTAATCTTTTCACACCTTTGTGGAAAAGGTAAGATTCATTATTTTGGCAGTGGTCATCTCAGCAAACAGTTATCTCCTTACATCCTAACATAATAATGTCATTTCATTAAAATTAACCAACAACTTTTATTAAGATTATAATTCATAGCCCCCTATTTACCAGAATCTAAACGATGGAAAGTGAAGATTATCTGCCATTATCATTTGAAAATTTATATTAAATTTAGTGTTCAATATGGTAATGCAATTTTTAAAGTTTAAATTAACATTTTTAAACAAATTTAATCTGCATAATTTTAATATTGATAAACACATAATCAAAGCATTCCATAAAGCCCTCCAATATTTTCTTGATAAATTAAAATGTCATATCCAAAATGTAAAAATTAGAAAGTTAGAATTACCTACCAACATTTAAATATTCAAATTGTTAAGTTTGTATATTAAAAGGCTGTGTGTTGAATCTAACTCACCTGGGAGAAATATAAAATCATTTTTAATACACAAAGACAATGTATGTATCACATGAATATTTTAAATGATATTATATCAATTTTTTTCTTTTAGATTTAATTGGTATCATAAAATAGCCTTCTAGTTTCAAAGGTACTTAAAAACATACCTGATGGTTATCTCTTCTCTTTTATTTAAAAAATAAAAGTATGGTGCTGTTTAACAAGAATTTACAAAAGTCCAAACTTTCAAAACCTCTAAATTAGCTTTGTTCTTTCTTCCACAGCAATATGTCTGTGACTTCCCAGATATGTTAATGGTTGAAAAATCATAGAATAAAAGGTAACTGGCCCTCTATGTGATACTCTGCAACATTTCTGTAAATTCAAAATGACTCCAAAAACATAACCTTCAAAAACAATTAAGTTAGTAAAGAAGTTGCTAAATCCACAGATTTACAACAAAACACTTGCTGCTTATGCTGAAGAATATATTTTAGATCAGTTCCTTAGTGTCACTTATAACTGTGTCATCGTACAATCAGAGTTGTAACTTAAAAGCACAGTGAAGGAGAGATGATGAAATAATGATAGTGATTATCATTTTTTATCATTTAATGCTAAGAAATCTTATAAATTCAACAAGGGCAAGTTGACACTAAAATCAGGAAATGCCTTATACAGCAGTAAAGCAGGAATAAAATTCAATACAAAGCACCACAACCCAAAGTGGACTCTACACAGAAATAAGTTTAAAACAAAGTGTCCTGTTACTGGCAGACCCTCTGCCCCCTGCAGGCGATGTAAGTCACAGTGTAAGGCAGCCCGACCATCCCACGTACCTAGGCCAGATGCTAAACTGCACCCTAATCACAACAGAAATATGTTGGGATAAATTCAATGTTGTCCTTCCCAATGACGTTGCAAAACTTTAGTGCAAGTTTCAGAAAATCTGTGATGCAGGGTGTGAGTGGATTTGTAGGAAGCAGATGAGAGACAGTGCTCATTAAAAACTGGCTCAGTGTTAGTGAGAAAAGACCACAATTGATTGCTCTCCAAAGCCTCAGAGGTCACAGCATCTTAGATGGCAACAGGCATTGAGCAAACATTCTCTGGCACATGTAAATGCTTTATGTTCATTCATAAAATAAGTCTACGATGTGAGATGGAAGCAAAGCCTTCCAGGAGCAGAGATTTCGGCAAACCTGAGGGATGCAATCTTTCCAAGTGGGCAGAGGGAAGAACTTCAGGGGAACTGAGCTGAGTGAGAAGTGTGTCCCAGTGTGGAGAGCGCCACGCAGAAAGCTCCCCTACCTAGGGCTCCTTCTGCAGAAGACGTGATCTTGTACCCCAAATGAGCTGACTAGATTTGGCACCGGGGAAACTGGAATCAGTCATGCAGTCTGCAGGCAGCCAGCCCCTTGGAGTCCGGCTCACCCACCGTAGGCAGACTGCTCAGCCCTTTTCTTGACTCCCCTCACCGTGTTTGCAGAGGAAGAACTGAAGGAGTGAGAAGCAGATCTGGGTGACAGGCAAGAACAAGGCAAAGGAAGTAACTGTAGCCTTACTCCACAGCTGGTCTCAGAGCAGCAGGGGACCTCGATGGCAGAGGACTCCTTCCTATCTGCCAGAGCTTGTTTGCCTCTGGAGCCTTACCCTAGAACCCTAGAATCGCAGGTGGCTTGAACTTGCTCCTCTCCTTGGCTACACAGTAACATGCCTTTTTGCCATTGTGGCAGGATCTATTGGTGAACTTTATTTTCAATGGTAATTGAAAAATCTGCCAAAAACAGGGCTGACCAAGCGTAGTAACAAAAGGCCATTTACCGTAAACTCTGCCTTGCACGCTAGACCCTGCAGGATGGGTCTCCTGCTGGCCCTCCCACCTGAAATCCTGTGGTCGCCCAACCACAAGGTCCACCCATGGTTCTGTCCCTTCTCATACCCGTGCTGCCTGTGGTACTCCCACCAGTCTCCCTGGCAAATGTCCAGCTGGTCCACTGGGCCTGGGATTAGCATCCCTGCCATAGGGAGCTGCCCACAGGCCCTCCGAAGCACTTGGCCCAGCCATCAGTCACCTGCAGCTGCCGGTATTTACCTGGCTGTCACCTTCAGAGACAATAAAAGCAGGACCTCAGTACATCCATGTCTTTAGCTCCTAGAACATACCCAGCCTATGGCAGGCACCCAGAAGTTATAGTTGGACTGTATTTATTCACTAAGATTCTTTATTACTTCACAACAATAATTTGTACTAAAATAATATATCTGTATACTTGTGAGAAAATGAAGTCCATTCTCCAAATGCACAATTTCCTCCTGGGGAATGGGTTAGGGTTAGGGTTAGGGTTAGGGTTAGGGAAGCAGGAATCATCTGATGAGGGGTGGCACACAGTAGGGGGGCTACATAAAGCACTGGAAAATGTGAAAGATAGAAGGCATGATATGTTTTGAAGTACGGTTTTTTTTTTTTAAAGCTAAAGAACCTTCAAAGGGTCTAGATAAACTGAAACCTTCACTACAAGAAAAATGAAAATTGGGTATTTTATGGCACACACCTTCAATCTCAGCACTCTGGGAGGCTGAGGCAGGAAGATACCAATGTCAAGCCTGATTTGGGACTTAGTGACCTTAGCAAGACTATCTGAAAATAAATATAAAAAAGGACTGACAATGTAGCTCAGTGCAAAGGAACTGGGTTCAAAACTCAGTACAACAAAAGGAAACCATGCTAATAGTGGAGCAATAGAATATTAACATAATATAATATTTTATGTATCCAGCACATCTGGGATGGGGCCAGCGCGGGTACTCCAGTTGCTGTTGCTGTTGGAGTTGGGGTCTATATTAATCTTTTAAAAATCTGTCCACGTCTTGTAGTGTACTGACATCTTGGCAGGCTGACTGGTCAGACAGAGGCAGCTCCTCCAGGGCTCACCCGTGCTTGGAGCTATCGAGGGTCTTGACTGATGGGCACGTGTTTCCTAAGCAAATCCACCGAGCTAAGCCACACCCCAAGCCCATCGCCCTCAGCCAGGCGCAGACAGCCAGAGGCCACACCGGAGCCCGGAGCCACCACCTTGCTCCTAGCAGCCAAGCTGAACTGCTTCCAAAGACACCGAGACACGGGCTCTGGCCTCACTCGTCCCGTGCCCCGGGCTCCCCGAGGGTCCCGTGTGGCAGGCAGGCCCCCCGCTCTCGGCTAACATGGGGAACAAAATCTTCCTGCAGTGGCATTAACCTCTCTTGTCATCACTCTGTCATGTCTGAGTGAAGGGTACTAAAACCACATAGATACAAATTATAGAACAGCTTCTCATATACCATCTCCCCAAGAAATTCTTTCTCTTCTTTGTAAGTACCTGATTTTCCCTTTCTTGCTAATCTTCTAGCTCCTATTGTTCATTTACTTTGGAGCCCTGGAATACAACAAAGAGCTGTTGGCAAAGTTGTCATCAAGCATGACCTGAGTCCCTTCTACCACGGCCACTGAGCCTGGCCCCTTCTGTTCCCGCTCTTGGGCACAGAGCAGACAGTTGCCCAGGCCTCTTACCCAGGAGCATCAGACTATGTGCGGCTGGATCTTTCTATCAAAGCAAAGCCGATGTTTCCTGTCATGTTCCACATGGACAGCACAAGACCTGCACACCCACTTCCTGCTCGTTTTCTGTGAAACCAATGATGCCGCTACTACATTCCCCCAAATCACAATACAAGCACCCCGTCTTCCATTCCCCCCAGAGCACTGTGGCAGACAGCATTCTCTGCTTGTCTGGAAAAGGGTGGAAAAACTAAATGATGCTGGTACCTCACAGTCACCTCCTGGCTCAGCAGGAGCGCCCCAGAGCACAGAGATGTGGCCAGAAATAACAGGGCCCAAGACGCACTGTTAGCAGCTATGCTGCAGAACAGTCATGTGCGTAAGTGTCCCTCACTGGTTACTACTCCAGTGAGTAAGCCCACAGTCACTCTGCACTGAGTTTAAATAAAGCTTTATTTTATAGGAATCCCAGGCCTGTTTGCATTTTACTTCTTAGTGCAAATGCAATACATCAAAAGCTCAACATTTGGTACCACAAAAAAACAAGCACACGATAAAAGTAAAACAGAAATGAAATAAAGAATTGGAAATACAGAAAATACAAACAAAGCAGAACATAAAAAGCAGAGAACGTAATTAAAGTTCTTCTTAAAAATTCCTAAGCTTTGGATTTGACCAAGTTTCCTGACTAGCAATGCAAAAAGTTCTTTAATCATTATCACAAACACAGAAACTTCCTAATTTCTTTACAGAAAACAAAATTTTTCCTGTGTTCTAGGACAGAGGTTCTTACAGCATGGCCCCAACAACTTCAGCTTTGCCTGGGAACTTGATAAAACGTTAATGCCCAGGGCCTGGCCCGAGGCCCAGTTCAGGTCTCCTGAATCAGAGACGGTAGACAGGGCCCAGCAATCCAGGTCTTAGGAAGCTTTCCCTGCGATGCTAACACAGGCCAGGTTCCAGCACCAATCTTCTAAGCAAATGGAATTTTTTAGAATGGGCAATGATGCTCCGGCACACAGGAGGAATTTGAACAGTCTCAAACGCAAAACCAAAATACAGTGTGGCAAAGGCAACCTGCATGAGGGCTGAGACAACATCCAGCCTTGGAGTTTTTGATGACTCCGCTTTCCTGAGTCAAACCTGGCCCGGACAGATCGAGTGTGTTGAAACACCTAGCAGTGGGCCAGGGCACTGGTGCAGCATATTCCTAGGAAACTCAAATCCTAAATTTTTTTCTTCCTCTCCCAACCTGCTCCTTAGCCCACATCCTCATGTTGAAGCCCTAAGGCCATCTTGGATAATCCCTTCCCTATTATTCCTCTGTCAGCTGTCACATTCCATAGAAGTGATCACTTTTTTCCTCCTCTCCTTAAATAACTCATTCACTAAATATCTGTTCAGTGGTGTAAACTTAGCAGGGAAGGCGGTGGAGGAAAACACCCTTGCCTGGCCTTGCCTGGGGGGAATTCACTTTCTCTGCAGGGAGACAGTGAAGAAGAGAGACGGTAAAACGCAGCCAGAGCTGAGGGCAGTGCTGCACACCTGTGATCTCAGCGTCCTAGGAGGCTGAGAGGGAAGGAGCGCAAGTTCAAACCCAGCTGGGAAACTTGGCAACTGAGCAAGTCCCCAGGTAAAAAGTAAAAGGGCTGGGTATGCAGCTCACTGCAACGGCTCTGGGGGAAAAAATCTTACTGAACACATGCACAGACTTTTTTTCTCATCATTTCCTAAACATTGTAGTACAACAACTATTTACATAGATTTGCACTGTATGATGTATGATACGTAATCTAAAGGGGATTTAAAGTATATAGGATAATGCGCATAGGTTATGCATACACAAGATGACATTTTATATAAGGGACCTACGCATCCTTTTTATCTGAGGTGAATATCCAGGACCCAGTCCTTTACAGAAACCAAAGGACAAACACACATCATAGGTTAGTGATGAGTGCCTAGGAGAAAAATAAAGGCAAGGTGGAGGTAAGAAGCATTGGAGAGAAGGTTGAAGAATTTTAATACAGTGACTGAGGAAGATGTCCCTGCAAAGGAGGAAGAAGGAGGCTGTGGGAACAGCATTCTCAGCACATGGATGGCAAGTGCAAAGGTCCTGAGGTGAACACACGCGTGGTACATTCGGTGACCAGCAATGAAACCAATGTGGTTGAAGCAGAATAAACAAATGAGACTGAAAGAATGACATGGGTCAAAGAGGTAAGCAGGGGTTAGAATGTGTGCATACTAAGGGGACTCTGCTACGACTGGGAAGAGAGACCATGAAAGCTGAGTGCAGAGGGGTGGCATTTAACAGGACCTTTCCAGCTGATGAGTGGAAAGCAGGCTGGAGGGTCTGAGAGCAAAGGGACAGGTGTAGTGGGCTACTGCTCTTTCCCTCTCCTGTGGTCAAGCTGTCACGTGGGTTCCACCCTCTGCTTTCTCTGGTCCCTTCTGCCCCCTCTTCTCCCTCATGCATCTGCCTGGCCTTCTCAAGCCTCCTGCCTGAGCTCAGTGATAAGCTGAATGGCCTGCACCCCACAACAGGCTCCAAGCTCCCCGCCCAGACTCACCTCCTCAGTTCCTGCTCCCCAGAGTCAGCACCATGCATGCAACATACCTACCCGGCCCTTGCAAGTATTCCCACACAGTCCACCTAAGTCTGTGCCTTCTCCCCCGGCACTCTGCCACTGCCCCACGTCTGTGAGGGCCCTCTCAAACCCCACCTGCTCCATGAAACCTTTCCCATTCCCGGGCTAGAAGTCCCCGACCTGCCTTTGGTCCTCCGAACCCATCAGCTGTCCTCTTTTCAGGCTCCTCAATTATTTCCACCCATCTATGTCCTGCGCCCTGTCTCCCTCCAGAGACCCTAACCTGTCTGAGGGCAAACTGGGCCTCACTTATTACATAACAACCACAGCATGGAGGATGGAACCTTCCAGAAGGTGAATACACTGAATTTAGTGATGCCAACATTATCCTTTAACGTACAAAAACCTGTAACTTGCAATTATTTCCATGAAATCGGTGCATCACCTGAGAGTAACTGTTATTAGAATTGTAAATACATCACCTTTACCACAGACAAAAGTCTATCAGAGAAAAAAACTGTTATTTTGTGTGTTATTTTGTTTGCAAAATTAATAATGCTAAGCAATTAAGCTTGAAAGATTAAAAGTGGCCACCAAATAAACTTTTATTATGGTTAACTGCCACCAAAGTTTTTACCTAGAAAGATGCCCCATTAAATTCTAAAATTTGGAAATTTTAGAAGCCATGCTAGGCCTGGGAGGAAGCCAGTTCGCCCTTCCGGTAAGCTGCTCAAACCATGGGAGAAAGAAGCCAGATCACCCTGCTTGCAAGCCAACAGGCATGTGGGCTGAGAATCAGGAACTCCCGCTGCCCCGGCCCAGGCAACCGGCTGGTTCAGAGGACAGGCTGAGTTGATGGCAACTGAGGCACAAAAACAACTAAAGGCCTGGCTTGTACTGTTTGATTGACTCTGCAAGCCTATGGCCAGGACTCTGAGCAACTACTGGGGGAATAATGGTATGCAATATAGCAAATATGGAGGATTTCCATCTGTCTTGTTTTTGAAATCCAATATTATTCTATTTTGTTCTGATTTGTTGTTTTGTTTTATTCAGTATCCTATTTTGATTGGTTTTATTCTGTTTTGTTTTATTTGATTTTGCTATGTCTGATGGAATGGACAACTATTGTGAAGATGGCAAGATATATTATGGTGGCTATGGTTGATTTCCTACTATCCAGCTTCAAAGTTCCGTACCACTTGCACTACCATGTTTTGATTGGCTTTCCTCTGTTTGGTTGAGTTTTATTCTCTTTAAAATAAAAAAATAAAAAATAAATAAATTTGGAAAGTTTTAAAATGCCAGACCTCAAACCACGGGAACATTTATCCACTTAAATATTTTACGTGTTTATTTTTATTAGTTAAAATTTGATGAAATCAATGCTAATCTCTTTATGTAAGGTAATGCAGAAACACTGAGAATCTGACTTTACCCATTGCGGTATTTTAATATAGCCTTAGACCTGCATAATTTATAATAAGAATATGAAAGCACTGAGTCAGATTTTCCCAGTGTCCATCACTAAGTGTGGAGGCAGAAAGTGCAAAGTACAGTGTATTTTCTTCTAGCACCCTCAGCAAGAAAACTTCCAAAAAGAGTGTCATTCTTGCTTGAACCACAGCACACACCAGTAGCCCCTGCTACAGGAGAGGCTGAGGCGCACAGATTGCTGGAGCCCAGAGTTCAGAGCCAGCCCAACACAACACGTCATGACAAAGCAAATGAGAGGCACTATTCTATACGGCCTCAAGAAGTATAATTCATTGTCTTTCCAGCTCCTCTTGAAATGAGCTAATCTTGGTTCACCTATAAAATAAGAAGAAACCTTGCTCCCGTAAGCAGAAGGGGAAAAGGACGTGGTACTCAAATTCAGCCTTAGTTCAAAATGCCATCTCAGCACTCGTTCTCAGTCTTTAATGCAAGACTTTAATCATGAATCTCAGCTTTGTAATTCAAACTACATCAACAGTGAATATGCCCTGGAGCTCTGTCTTTTTGAAAATGAGATTAAACATGAGACTGTCACTTCTTACCGATGATATGTATTAAATACTCCCAAGAAAATCACTGCGTACAAGACAAATATGAATTAATTTTAATACTGTAATTAAGCATAATTCTAATATTATCAGTATCATTTGAATCCTTTTTAGCAAAAGCTTTTCAGAATAAGCTCATTAAAACAGCATGTCTTTCCAACGACTCTTGAGGTTCCTGTCTAGAATCAATTAAGAGAACCCAGTACCAGAAGAGAAATAAAATGAATCTGCTGTGTCCCAGCTGGTAAGGTGAGCCAGACAAACCAAGAATAAGTTGAAAAGGGAGAATTTACCAAAAACACTAGTTCAATCCCCAGTTACCCCTCCCTCCCCCCAAAAAAGAGACTTGGAATAGAGGCTGATTTTATAAACCAACTACCCATCCCTGGATGAGTAAGATTTCTCAGATTCTTTCCTTTTAAAGGAAACGTGCGGGAGAATCTAATTCCTCGAGAAGAGAAGCCACAGAGAACAACCCTCCCTAGTAGCATACGGAGCTGGTGAGTAAGTGTCAGGGTTACATTTCCAAAGGTCATTCCTGCACTCCGCGGCGCTCATCACTTCCGAGCCTGCCGGCCTCAGCGTGGCTCCCCTGGCAACGCGGCCTGAGACCAGGATTCCAGGCCAAGAGGCTCTCGAGGCTCGGGATGCGCCACGCAGGAAGGCGGCAGCGGCGCGGGAAGACAGGGCAGCCACAGACGCGGGGGCCCCTCGCAATCTATCGCCTCACCCAAGAACTGGGGTGCTTACCGGGCACCCGGCTAAGACTTCCCTGTCTACACTGCAGTCTCCTCACCACGTGGCCCTGGATATCGGCTTCTCCCCTCTTTACGTATGTTTCACATTGTCTTACCTACGCCGTTATTTCTCCCCTTGAGTCCACTTCCTATTCTCAACAAATTAAGACTCTAAGTGTGTGGAGACAACTTGAGTGACTCCCCTTGAAAGTAAAACCATTCCAGCAACTTTGATTGTATCGAGACTTTTTTTTTAAATTGATATGTACAGAGCTGACTACAGTATCTTTTCTCTCTTCAATTGGCTCTAAGCATTGCAAATAAGGCTAGCTGGGGTACTGGTATGTAATCACTAAAGCCATCAGACAGTCTCCTGTCTCCTCACATTGTGCTCTCTCTAAAATATGTAAGCACAGAGAGACGGTAGAGCCAGTCAGCTCCAGGAATGTCACCTGCGTATGAGCCTAGAGATAAAGAGGCTATGACTCCCTAGAGCACAAAAGTTCACACATCAGAAACTGAAGCAACAGCCTCCAAAAACAATTTAGTTGCTACTTTAATTGAATTATGCAAATTGGTCCTTCTGCATATCCTTATCTCTGCATTTTGCAGAGATGCTTTTCTCCCCACCTGGCCGGCCAGCTCGAGTTACTCACATAATTCCCACCATCCTCACTGTCACTCATCCCTGAGCCACCCCCTTCTTCACAGGATAATAAATTCTGGGAGAGGCCCAGGATCAAGGCCTTTGTCAGCACATCCTTGCAGGGATTGGATTTAGGACCCTGGGGCTGCCCTTCACTTGGAATATGTCTTGGTGTCTTTACTCTCGCCAGGCGTTGCATTGGAGATGATAAATTGGAATTAACTTGCTGGGATTCCAACAACCTCTCAATGGGATTATAAATGTAACTTTTGAATTGTGAGGAAAACTAGAAAAGGGATTACAATACTTGGATGACTGTACTCAATATTTGGGATTACAATATAAGTATATTCGTATGTTTTAAATTCTTTAACATCAACTTTGATCAATAAGTTGTAAAACAAAACAGAACAACAATGACAAAAAGAAAATTTGCACCTCTGAGAGTTGCCAAAATGGATGGACCATGACATACGCAAGAAAGGCATGAGAGGCCTATCCAGAAGTGCTCAGCCTACACGAGCATCTACGGAATCCTTCATTATAACAGCACAAGAAGTCATTTGAGCAGTTCTAAAATGACTCACTGTCACAAAATAATGCTGAGGGAGAGTACCAAAGCTCGAACTTAACTGGCAAGAAGTGTTTTGAATGAAGAGTTACTTCACTTGTTTTCAGCAAATACAGTTTTTCAAAATAGTCCAAGGCAACCACTATTATCCCCAGACTTGCAGGGCCAGGTCTGTAATAGTAACATCAGTGGAGGAGCCTGAGAGGTTCCTCTCTGGTCTTGCTGTTTCTCTAGTCAGAATGAGAAGTGTTATGTCTGGGTAAATCTTACCAATCCTGACTACGGTAATCGACTGACAAACATTATGCTTTATAACTTATGCCAAAAAAATTATTTAGAGAATACAAGAATTAAGACTGAAATTAATGGGAGGGTAGCCCTGGATTTCCTTGAATTCAAGGGACTTACCTTTATGCAACAGACAGATTGAATACTGAGTATAGAGTGCTTAGTTAAAGTCAATTCAAATTGCTTAGATATTAGATGGCCTAATCTAGCTGTAATAAACTCATTATTTGTAAGAAAAATAAAAGTGAAAAAATAGACTGGTCTATCACTGAAACTATCCAGATGCCTTTAAGATGGGTTAGCACCTGTTGGAACCACTGTGGAATGAGATGCCTTTCTAGTGGTAGATTTTACACTTTGCTGGGATCAAGCCACACTACCAAAGTCACTGCACCCCACAATAAACCCATCCATTATACAATACATTCAGTATTTTAAAAATCTCTAATTACAGTAGTGACATATCAAAGTATTTATCTCTTAGTGTTGCAAATCAGTGCTTCTCAAACGATCTGTGAGAGGGGAGACCTTTATTTTTATTATTGCCAATCTACCAACTACTGATACATTTGCAAAATACATTCATGATAAATTATTGGAAAATTATTTTTAACAAAATGTGCAAAATGAGCAACTTTTTGCCATGATTAGATTCAACAGACATAAAATTACCAGGACAAATTTCTAAGCAATTTTTGCAGAGCTTCCTTTCAATTTAGCACTGCACTTGCTTGGGCACAGGCCAGCGAGAGACACAGGTACGTAGCGCTCACCTCAGACCACACTTTGAGGAGCACCGACCTGGAGCACCATGCACACAGCTATCCAAGACACATACTGTACCTCTGACATTCTTTCCAAATCCCATTGAAGAAACCTTTTTGTCCACTTGTTCACTATTGTTTGATTTCTCTTTCACGACGTCATCATCACTCACAGCATCCACAGAGAATTTTTTCTTTTTCTTTTTCTTGTGTCGAGGTGGAAGCTTTTTTGGAAAAGTAAACATTGGGAATATCACAAGAAACATTGCAATGGCACAAAGGAGGAATCCACTCCACCTAAAAAATTGGGAAATGTGAGTAGCATTTATGGCTTTTGTTGTGTGACTGAGAACAAATAAGCAAAGTAGAATCTCTGTGGAGATAAAATTCTCCAGGTAAAACTTCTACCTTTATCCATTTAAAGCACTAGAAAGGTGGATAAATTAAGAAAATAAAGAGCCTCTCCCTTTCTGTGATCTAAATGGGAAATCTACCCAATAATTATGCTAGCTTTATAATGAATGCTACAACCAAGACCCTGATTAGAATTTCACTCAAAGATATTTGAGCAGCTATGAACTATTTTTGCTAACATTGTTAGCCTTGTTACAATAAGCATTTCATAATGTTTTATAGCAAATAATATAAATCCAATAGTAGGCTTTGTAGACCAATATAGACACTTTTTTCTTAGAAGAAAATCATTAATATCTAGTTTAAGCGTATTTTTGTTTGAAAGTTCTGGTGCTAGGGATTGAATACAGAGCTCTGTGCTACTACACACCTACTGAGCTATACAGAAAACACTCCATGTCAATTGTGTTTTAGGTGCGCATGGTGGTGCATGTCTGCATTCCCAGTACTCAGAAGGCTGAGACAGGAAGATTGCTGAGAGTTCGAGACCAGCCTGGGCTACAATGTGAGCTCAAGGCTAGCCTGCACTGCATAGCAAGTCCCTGTCTCAAAAAGACAATAGAAGAGGAAGAAGAAGAAGAAGAAGAAGAAGAAGGAGAAGGAGAAGGAGAAGGAGAAGGAGAAGGAGAAGAAGAAGAGGAAGAGGAGGAAGAGGAGGAGATGGGAGGAGGCAGAGGAGGAAGACAGAAAGAGAAAGAGAAAGAAAAGAAAGAAAGAAAGCGAGCATTTTAAATCACTAGCTAAGGGCCAGGAGTTTAGCTCAGTGGTGTAAGCACCAGCCTGGCAAGCACAAGGTCCTTAGTTTGATCCCTGGTACCAAAAAAAAAAAAAAAAAAAAAATCATATCTTATTATAAATCACTAGCTAACCCTCACAGTACTTAACCCAGCATGAGGTAGCAAGACATTTAGACTTGATCCTTACCTTTAAAAATTTATAACCTAAGTGTAAGCCAACCAAAAATATAAGAAAAATCTCTAAGAAGTATAAGAACATATACAGTTAAGAGTTAGGACATATAGTACAGGTTACAAATGCCACAAAAGTTCAGAGAGGGTAAATGAATATAGGTTAGAAAGCGCCCTGGGAGATACAGAACTTAAGCCATGATACAATCAGGCTCCTGTGTTTAAATTTATATGAGGTCACCATGTTGCAAAGAACTCACAGTGAAAACAAAATGTAGAAACTAAATCTTAGTCTGATATTAGAGCCACGGTTTCTGTCCTGGGGCCTCTCTATAGAGCACACAGTTCTCTATAGAGCAGTTTCTCAGTCCCCTCTGACATCTTCTAAGCAAGCAAGGCTCCCTGGGCTTCTCCAACAAGGTTGCCATTTCTAACTAGCACTCCTCAACTTCAAACTCTCCTCTTGAAGCTTCAGTGTTCAGGAAGATTTTGTTCCCTGTATCAACCTATTTCAATTGGCTAGAACCAAATACAAGCAGCATTCTAAGCATTAATGATGAATTCAATTCAGTAAAAACACAGATAATTGTTAAGTGAAAATTTGTTTAAGAATTTTTATTAGTGTACGTTTGTGTACATAAGGCATACCTTCATCATAGGGAGTTGGTACATAAACATCACACCTTAGTCCTTTTCATCTGCCCTTCCCTTCCATCTCTTCCATCCCTAGATCCCCTTTCCCATCCACAAAAGATCTAGCTCTCTGCCTCCTATCATCTGTCTTTTATTTTGCTCTTTAAGTTAGAGCCACAATTTGTGTTTCTCATGTAAGAGAAGACATGATGTATTTAAGCTTCTGTCTGATTTGTTTCACTTAGTATTAAGATCTCAAAGTGCATCCATTAATTCAATTAACTCAGTCCAGTAAGAATATATACTAATTATTTAGTGAAAGTTCATTTTTAAAAAAACATCTCTGTCATGTTCATGGGTGAAACAGTTTGAACTCCTACGGATGAACCCTAGCATAAAAACCAGAAGGAGTTAGAGGGATCAAAAAAGCACAATGTATATTATAAAAGTGATAGGGAGGAAACACCTGGGAGGAAAAGGTAGTGACACTGTTAATTTCTTACTGTCTTGGCTTAAACTCTGGCATTGTTTTCACAATTTTGTTAGGCTTGGTTTTGTTCTGTCTTGTTTTGTTAGATTTTACTGTGTTAGATTTTATGGGCAGCTATTCTGAACATAATGGGATGTATTATGGCATTCATGGTTGGTTTTCTATTATATTGTTTTGAAGTCCTATAATGTTTTCATTCATTTGTTTAATCAGTTTTATTCTGTTGTGTTTTGTTTGATTTTATTATGTGTGATAGTATGGACAACTGTTTTGAAGAAAACGAGACATTATAGAAACCATTGTTCATTTCCTATTATCTGGTGTTGAAGTCCTGTAATGCTTTCATTCTTCTGATTGGTTTTATACTATTTTGTTATGTTTGATATTGTTGTGTGTGAAGATATGGACAACTATTTCGAAGAAAGCAAGAGACATTATGGTAGCCACTGTTGATTTTCTGTTGTCTTGTTTTGAAATACTGTGTTGCTTGCATTGTTCTATTCTGATTTGCTTTGTTCTGTTGTATTTTTATTTTCTTTAAAATAAAAAAAGATTAGAAAATCTCTATTAAACTTTCACTATCAGCTGACAAAAGTCTAGTCTACTTGAGAAAATGATTCGTAGAACCAGTCACTAAAAATCCAATATGCTACCTTCAAAGATGAAGGGATATCAAATAACAAATTAAAACAAATCAGAAAAAAAGGCTTAATCTTTAGAAGACTGCTTAGGACAGACTTCTAGTCATCCCTATTTTTCATAGTATTATCACCAACCTAGTTCTGACACAAATCAGGTATTCAAACAAGTTAGAAAGATTTTTAAGGAACAGAAGGGTCATCTGTCTGTGGGGAACATGCATACGATAATGTCGGGGGTTTTTTAGAACGTGGCTGCTCACCCATATTTACCCACTGGAATCTCACTCAACAAACTCCACAGTACAGTGCCCCAAACCCTCCTTTCCCTGGGCCTCCCACCACCTCCACAAGGTGCACGGTCGTGCAGGAAGGCGGAGTTTGTGACCTGCGGTGTGAAAAAGACTCGCCTTCGTATCTTCACTACTTACTAACTAGGAAATCTTAGGAAAATTACTCTGATTTTCCAAACTTGCTTTCTATGCTGAAAAGGGTGATACTGAGAATCATAAGAGAATAATACGTAGTTTCTTGAGTTATACAATGAACCTAATAAAATGCTCGCCCCCAAATCCATATTTAATTCATGGCAGTTAGTGTTAATGCTGGGTTTTGTTATGCACGTCTGCCCTCAGCCTCTCTGCCTACCTTGCTCTTAGTCACTGGCCTGAAATGGCATGCAAACATTAAAAATTCATTCTTAAAGCCTAAAGTAAGAGCACATAACAGAGAAGAATTATATAAAAGTCTGGGATCATTTCAAAGCAGAGCAAACCAGTCTGCATTTTTTCTAGCAATACTGGCATGGCACAGGATGTAATGATGGCTACGCGAACAGGGCTAAGAAAGACACCGAGAAGAGACGAGACAGTGAGCATCACGTCTTGGAAGAAGATACCTCAGTAACGGCTAACCCTGAAAGACCAAGGCATCTAAATCTTTCTCATCAAGCCTTACTCAAAACAAGCAAAGGGGGCTCCATTTACTATGCTGACTAAGAGCTCTGCCCTGGAATAAGGTTCTCATCCCAGGCCTCGTTGACGGATGCTCTGAGGAAGTAATTCAACTCCCCAAGGATCAACTTCCCCACCTGAAAACGGGAGTAATAGCAGTGACTACACATGATTGTTAAGAGGTCTCGGCGAGAATATTTTACATAATGTCTGACAGCTGGGGAGCACCCAGTAACTCTTAGCGTCTCTCGATCCTCCATTTCCTCCTTCACTCTTTCAGCACAGATTTACTGAAAGCTTATCACTGTTGCTAGGCACTGTATCAAATAACTACACTTTTACTCAAAGAAGAAATCTGTTACAGTTGGGCTACTCAGTGAACAATTCAAATTCACTTCTAAATAGGCCCCTATTTATAGTTCTGCATAGGTCACCTTTATCATTTATGCAATGAATACTGTGCAAATGAAATGGATAAAACTACCTGAACACTAATGAAACTCAAAGGGTAGAATAGTGTATACTGGATAGCAGAGCAGGAACCACATCTAAGTTTGTTCATTGCCCACAATGACTCTTTCAAATGGCTGCTGCAACCTCCTTTTACAGATTTAAAAAATAACTGAGGCACAAAGACACAATTTCCTCAAGGTCCCATAGCTACCAGATGCGCACTGGGGAGAACTCAGGAGAACAGCGTGTTAGGGTCTGCACTCTAAATGGCTGCGTTTTGCTACCAGCTGGATTCCTGCTTGCTAGAAATCATGTAAGTGACTGCAGAGTGCTTGCAAAACTAAAGGTCCTCCCTTCTTCTGTCCTTTCTTCTCCCTGCCTGAGTTGGTTCTCCTCTCTCTCTCTGAATGCTTCCTTATCACCGTGTCCTTCTCAGGACATCGACATAGAACAGAGGAACATTCATTTAATATTCAAAAATGTATTTTAGTGATTTAATTTTTTAATGATGAAAAAACACTACTCTGATTTATTTCAGAACTGCAAAGAAAACAGGTGACTTTGAAATGAATACGTATTTCTCAAGTGAAGAAATGCAAATGGCAAATACATAGATGAAAAAAATGCTTAACATCACTAGTCATTCTAGATATGCAAATTACAACAATTTTGAGATTTCAACTCACTCCAGAAAGAATGGCCATCATCAGTTAACCAGAACAAATGCTGGAGAGGCTCTGGGGAAAAAGGAAACCTTCTCCACTGTTGGTGAGAGTGCAGACTGATGGAACCATGATGGAAATCAGTATGAAGATGCCTCAAAAAACTAGGATTAGAGGTCCCATTTGACCCAGTTATTTCCCTTCTGGGTATCTCCCTATAAGAATTAAAAACATTATACCACAGTGCACAATATGCACACCCATGTTTATAGCGGTATAGTTTGTAATAACTAAATCTTGGAAACAACTCAAATGCCCATCAACCGAGGAATGGATAAAGAAGATGTGTTTGTTTTATATAATGGAGTACTACTGAGCCATAAAAAGAATAAATCTGAGACATCTGAGGTAAATGGATGCACCTTGAGACCATATTCTTAAGTGAAATAAATCAGACACATGTGTAAATATAGCATTATCTCCCTGATGTGAGAAACTGCAAGAGTAAATAAGGTCCAAAATATACAACTGATATTGTGAAACAGGAAGAAACTGTTCAACAGGAAAGAGGAACTAGAGAATGGGAGAGGGAAAAGAAGGAAGAGAAAAGGAAAAAACTGAAAGAAGCATAAAATGAAAACGAGGCTTTGTAACAAAGGGGGCTGAAGGGAGGGGAGTGGATTGAGAAAAAAAGAGGAATCAAGATATATCTTATACAGATACAAATTCCCTACGATGAATATGATCAGTTGTTGTACCAATAAATTTAATAATTTTTTTTAAAAAGATGAGATAAAAAATTTCACTATCAGTTGAGACCATAAAACTCCTGCATTATTCCCTTCTGACTGACGGGGTGCTCCTCTTGGTTTGATTTGAAAATTTTACCAAGCCAAGCTCAGCTGGATCTCTGTTTTAATGAGGATTATTATGAAAATAAGAAATGTTATATACTTAATAGTTATCAACAGTCTTGACAGTAGTGGCAAACACTATTCCTACCAACCCTAGAGTTATGAGGTCATTATAAAATAACAGAGGAAACAAAGTACCCTAAGCAACCCTTTAGAAAGGAATTAGTTACTTTATACATATAATTCTAAAATAGAAGTATTCTCTTAGCCAAAAAAATGGAATTTCTTAACAACATATGCTTATCGCTAATCCATGCAAAATGAATTCAGGACACCAATACTATGAGTAACAGCTTTTTCAGTCATGACAAAATAAATTACGTTCAAGTTGAGGATACACTTGAAGAACTCAAGCACAACCCTGATTATTCACGATAAATAACACCCAAAGTGCAAGTTCTGCTCCTGGGTTCTACACGTAGTGTATTTGGCAGGACAGTCAAAGTCGAGCAAATAGAGAATAGCTACATCCCTAGTACACTTGGGGACATGAAATACTACCAAAAAGAAAAGACTTGCTGAGGTATGCCAGTGGCAAAGTAGAGCTGAGTTCTGGGCACTAGGGGAGAGTGGTAAAGCAGAAATGCAAACATAACAAAGAAATGAAGGGAAGTATTTTTAAGTCACAGTAAAGATAAGGATATGATTAAAATAAACAGGAGAGTCCCCTCACAGCCTCGGTGGCCCTTTTCTGGACTTTGCTATAAAGGAAAGGGCCCAATCCTACAAAACGCTTATTATGCCATTGCCGGAGTCTCTGAATTAGTTTTTTATTGCTACTATACTAGTAGTGGCTCAAACAACACAAGTGGGTTATCTCAGAATTCTGGAGGTCAGACATCCATAACGTTGGCATTGGAAGGGCTGCGTTTCTTCTGAAGGTTGTAGCTAGGGAGGAAACTATTCCCTTACCTTTCTACCTGCATTCCTTAGCTCACGGTCCCTGCCTCCATCTTCAGAGCATGTCACCTTCACCCATGATTTAACTAACTCCTTCTCTTACTATGGCCCTCCTTCTTCTCTCTCTCCTGTGACTAATAGAACGTCTACCAAAAACATCTACTCTCCCCATCTCAAAACTCTTAACTGGAAGCCACCCCCAAGCCCCTCTAAGCACGTATGGTAAATACCCACTCACAGGCTCTAGGAGTGAATGAATAGCTAGCCTGGAGTGTCATTATTCTGCCTACCACCCACTCCCTGGAGACTTTCAGCTATCATTAATGTCTTCACTGGGAAAATTTGGAACACAAAAGTACTCATCTCTAACCATCATTAGTAAAAGGTGAAATACAAAATTCAGAAAACAGTCTTACCAGTTTCCAATGAAACGAGGATCATTCTGGTCAAGGTGAACAGGATTTCTGGGATCAACATAAAAACCGATAAGAAGTCCACCTAATAAATATCCCACTGCCGGGCCAAGCGCTCCCATGACATACATGATGGCTGAGAAGACAGAAGGGGAAACGTGAAATGCAGCACATTCCAGGTAAGGGCTGGCAGCTCTGCACTTGCATAGCCACACTGCAGCTGGGTCAGGTGAACCCACTTAACAACTCCACAAGGTCTCTGTTGATATTTGGGTTTCAGACTTTGTGTTTACCTCACTGTTACAGGTTGTCCTCCTAGAGGATCAAAATACCCTGAAGAGCTTTTGGTTGTGTTTCGTTTCATTTCGTTTTGTTTCATTTTGTTTTGTTACAGCACCATAAGGGTTCAGCTCAGCACCACTAAATTCAAATTTCTAAAAGTAGATAACCAGGCTAACTAACAAGGAAGACACTGAAGAAGCAATAGAAAAAAATTTTTGATCTCAAGAAATAAAAAAAAGAAAAAAAATACTCTTTGTCACCACTGGAAGATTCTAGCAGGACGAGGGGAGGTGACTCAAGGCTGGCCAAGGATGGATTCACTCGAATTGGAGAAGTGGCCAAGGCCCCCAATGGCTAACATCTTTCCTGCCACCGTTTCTGAATTAAATAAGGTCTTGCGATGCTTATTGTTCTTTGAGGAATCTTACTTTACATGGAGCGAATCTCCCTAAATGCTGTGGTTTAGGAGGTCCAAGTGGAAAGCACCAACCACAGGAGGACCACAGAATAATTTTTTAAAACACATGTCCAAGCCAGACATGGTGGTAATCCCAGCATTCAGGAAGGGGAGGCCAGCCTGGGCTACAAGTGAGATCCTATCTCAAAAAAAAAAAAAAAAAACTCTGAGGATTTAGGTGTCTCATGGTCAGTGAATCAAAAAGGTTGTCATTTTATTACAAAAAAAATGCTTTCCATAAAAATGAGTTTACAGCAAACAATAAAAAGGTCATTAGTACTGTTTTTTTATTTATTCCTATTTTCATTCCTGTAATTTAAAATTCTAAAATGTCAATTTTAAAATTTTGAGATAGTCATACAAAGATATGCCCATACTCCAAAATCCACTGTTTTTCCTATTTAAACTCAATTGTTTGAGAACAAATCTATAAACACTTTTAAGACACTGGTGTATACAAGGAACAATAACAAACTCGAGTGATAACTGTTTCTCATTTCTAGTACCATCATATAATTGTAACCACTGAATAAAGGAGACAATTTTGCCATATCCTTCAGACACCACTATATCTACCAGAACACAAAGCAAAATCATCAGAATGGCTTCGCCTTACTTTATCATCCACACCTCAATAAACTTCGAATAATCTTGTGCCTCCTGTTACTTAGAACCACAGACAAGGAGACGGTAATTTAACACCTGCTCTCATTTTTCACACCAGTACAAAAGGGAAAGTGCAGTGTTTACTTTACAGAACAGTCTCGTGTAACAATAAGACCTTCAGTTCTTCCACTTCTCCATCTGTGTTTGGAAATAGAGAATAAAGACGAGGCCTCAGTAATTGGCACTGTTGGAAGCATGCTTTTCGTGCACACAATTAGAATTTCAATCCATGTCTTGTTAATCTCTGTTTATAGCCTACTCTGTAACTCAAGAATAGAAAGTACTTTTTAGGTACAGGTACTCCCATATGCATATGCATATGAAGACACAGATTTATGTTTACACCTCCAGACAAACTGCACCATTTACAGCTTAAAACTGTAAGGAGTCCAAACTGTGACATGAATCATCCTCCCGAAATAGTTAAAGAGGCTGTCTTACAAACGCAGACAGGAAAAGGGCATTTCCGCCATCCTGTTTATGCCTGGGGCGCTTGAGTGCAAATCTTGGAAAGTCAAGTAACGCAGGCAGCCTATGCAATTACCCAGCAAATGGAAAATCCATCAGATAGCACTCACCAAAAATAAATAATAAGTAAGCTCTTAACTACTTTATCAATAAAGTTTTCTGAAAATTCAGCAATGTATCAGAAACATGTATTTTCATTACACAGCGACCAATAAAATTTAAGACCAACAAAATCACTCCCACACACACACACACACCTCTTAACTGGCTCCATTTGATACATACATCGTCCTCTGGGCAGAAGTTAAGCCTTTCCAGCCACTGGTCAGCATTTATTAACTGACTGACCAACGGCACTCATGCAGAGATTTCGGGGGCATCAAGTGTTGAAGGAAACTCATACCACCATCCCAGGAGCTGCCCTGCCTAAAGGTCTCACTGCTCTTCTGGGAGCCCAAGGGTGGGACACACCAGCCCCTTGCTATGACTGGAACCATCAAATCATGAGGTTTAGGTCTGCTTCGGGGTGAGAACGGGCTGGAAGCTGAGGTACCTCTGATCCTTTGCTGATCTGACCACACCCTCTGGGCATTTGTACCCACTCTTCAAGGACCAACCAGGCCCAGCCTTGATGGTCCCCTGCTGAGTGTCTCTCTCCTTAGAATTCACACAGACTACACACTGTCTATCCCAGCAGGCTCCACCTTCATCGCACATCCTGAAGGTAAGAGTTTACATTTTTCCCATTGGATGTACTTTTCTATATAAACAAGATGTGCATACTATACCAGTCTCTCTCCCACCGCTCAGCCCCACTGCTTCAGGAAATGCTGTTAGATCTACCACCAAATCAGACCTTATATCCAGTTCCTTCTCTTCACTCTACTGATAACACCCTGGGCCAAAGCACCATTGGAATTACTCATCAGGAATTACTCCAGGGCTTCCAAGCAGCACCCCTGCTCCTGCCCTCACTTCCCTAAAAAACATTTTCAGCAAGAAGCTCTAATGATCTTCTAGAAATGTGAAAAAGTTCATGTTACTTCCTCGCTCGCACCCTGTAAATGGCTCTCACACCGTCTCACAATAAAAGCCAAATCCTTTCAGGGAAGAGGACCTGCTCACACATTTGCGCGCGCACGCACACACACATACACATACGCACAGGATTTCTCCCCTTCCCCTCCTATCACCCTCCTTGTTGCTTGGGCTCTGGTCTTACTGACCTCCTTGCTCATATTCACCTTTCCAGAACCGTCCTCACCGCAGGGCCCGGCACTTGCTCTCTGCACGTGCGCCCTATCTAAACCTGAAAACGCCCTCAATTCTTCCCACCTGCTCCCGGCTTCATTGTCTCCTTGGCACGTATCACCACTTCACCCACTATACCCTCTGCTCATCATTTCACCTTCTGTTCTCTCCACCTGAAATCAAGCGCCCTGAGAAAAGGGCTCTTGTCAGTGGTGCTCACCGCTGTATTTCCCAGCACCTGGACCGAGCAGGAGGTGAACCGTCTAGTTCCCCTCCGAGCACTCGGTACTCCTCCCTTGTCGGGTGAACCTCTCACGCTGGAAGCTTGGTCCCCAGGGCAGCAGTGGGGAGAGGTGCTTGAGTCCTGAGGACTCTGCCCCGAGAAACACATTAACCCATCTATGGATTATGGGTTATCCCGGGAGTGCATTTGTTGTAGAAGTGAGCTGGCTCCCTGGCACAGTGGCTCTGTGTTGCCAAGTGACATTGCCATGTTATGATGCTAGAAGAATTATCTCACCAGATGCCGACCAGACATCCATGCCATGCCCTTGGGCCTCCAGCCTCCAGAACATGAGCTACATAAACCTCTGCTCTTCAGAAACAACCTGGGCTCTGGCATTTTGTTCTAGCAGCAGAAAATGGGCTAAGCTAAGGGAGTGATGTCATTACCAACAGCAGATGTCACTGACGAAACTCTTCTTCAGAGCACATCCTCTCTTGAGATCTCAGCTAAGGAGCACAGGCACCAATCCACATTCCACAAATTAATAGTTTTATGTGTTTTAACTATGTCTCATCAGATCTGGTCATACCATTCTTGGTTTTCTTGTGATGAAGTGCAGATAGCAAGTATACTATTTAATGAGCTATTTACTGTCAGTGTAAAAAGAAGTTCCAGTCTTAGGATCAGTGGAATAGATTGGAAGATACAACCACAACCACAAACTAACTCAACCACCTTATCTTTGATAAAGGGGCCCAACACGCTTATTGGAAGAACGACAGTCTCTTTAACAAATGGTGCTGGAAAAATTGGCTATCCATATGCAGAAGACTAAAACTAGACCCATGTCTATCACCATATACTAAACTAAAATATAAATGGATCAAAGATCTAAATATTAAAACAGAAATACTAAAACTGCTGGAAGACAAAGTAGGTAAAAATCTCAAAGATATAGGGGTAGGAAGAGAATTCATGAACAAGAACCAAACTACACGGGAAGTACTTCCCAGAATCAATAACTGGGACCACATCTGATTAAAGAGTTTCTGCATGTCAAAAGAGGTTTCCAGCAGAGTGAAAAGAAAACCCACAAATTGGGAAAAAATCTTCATGGACTGTC
>PVJX010005290.1:26776-86734 GCA_004027295.1 Dolichotis patagonum
CCTCGAAATTCAAAGACCCAATCCAAAAATGGGCATCTGAAATGAATACACAGTTCTCAGATGAAGAAATACGAATGGCAAATAAATACATGAAGAAATGTTCATCATCATTAGTCATGAGAGAAATGCAAATTAAAACCACACTGAGATTCCATCTCACTCCAGAAAGAATGGCCAGGATAGAAAACACTACCAACAAGTGTTGGAGAGGCTGTGGGGAAAAAGGAACTCTTCTACACTATTGGTGGGAGTGTAGACTGGTGCAACCACTGTGGAGGTCAGTCTGGAGATTCCTCAAAAAGCTGGATTTGGAAGCACCATTTGACCCAGCTATTCCACTTCTGGGCATATTCCCAGAAGAACTGAAAACATCATACCACAGTGATATATGTGCACCCATGTTTATAACAGCACAATTTGTAATAGCCAGATCTTGGAAACAACCTAAGTGCCCATCAACTGACGAACGGATAAAAATGTTGTGGCATTTTTATACAATGGAGTACTACTCAGCTATAAAGAATAATCACATTGAGATATTTATAAATAAATGGACACGACTTGAGACCATTCTCTTAAGCGAAATAAACCAAACTCACAAGGGTAAATACCATATAGTCTCCCTATTATGAGAGTTGATAAGAGTATATAAGATTTTATGGTAAGCATGAGTCCCCATCTCATAGCTCTGAAGTCTTTCAATGTTTTCAATCATCAGTTGGAATGGTTTTATTCTGTTTTGTTTGACTATATCATGTGTGATGAGATGAACAGCTGTTTTGAAGAAAACAAAACATTATGACAGCTATTGCTGGTTTAATATCATCCTTCTTAGAAGTCCTACCATGCTTCTGATCTTCTACTACCATTGGTTCTATCATCACATTGTGTCTTATTGGGATTTGAGTATGTGTGATAGTTTAAACAAAATTTTTCTATCGAAAATGAGATATTATAGTACCCATTGATCATTTTCTGTTATTCGGTTCAGAAAACCCTGTAATTCTTTCACTCTTTGAATGGCTTTATACTATTTTGTTATATTTGATATTATTGTATTTGAAACTATGCTCAACTATAGCAGAGTAAGAGATATTGTGATAGCTACTGTTGACGTCCGGTTGTCTTAATGTAAAGTACTGTGTTGCCTATGTTGTCCTGTTCTGATCTGCTCTGTACTGCCTCTTTTGTTTTATTCTCTTTAAAATAAAATTTAAAAAAAAAAAAAAAAAAGAAGTTCCGGTCTTTTCTCCCCATGTCCTAGTGTGTCGTCTTCCATAACCCCGTGGGTGTGCACCTGCCCTTTGAGAGGACACTGAATCATTTCATTCATTCGAGATTAAATATGCCCTACTTTTTACGTCTGCTTATCACTTCAAATATTTGTATCTTATCAAGTAGCTCTTCAACCTGGACAGCAGGGAAAATGTCATACACACTACTGTCTAACGGCTAAAGCACAGACTCCAAAACCATGTGTTCAAATACCAGCTTTAACTTTCGCTAATTACTTGGCCATTTACAAGTTCTTAGCACCTCTGAAGCTCAGTTCCCTCACCTCTAAAGCAGACCTGACAAAAGGACTTGTTCACAGGATTATCATAGGCATCAAATGAGTCAATACTTACATAGTCTGTGGGTCGCCTGAAACATGATATACTTAAGAATAAGGACATTATAAAAATAAGCTGCTTGCTACTTTGAAGAGAAAGAAACATTACGGTATCCACTGCTGATTCTGTATCCTCATGCTGTGAAATCCAGTAATGCCTTTATTCTTCATTCAGAGTGGTTTTAGTTTGCTTTGTATTGTTTAATTTCAACATATATGAAGGTATGGACAGCTATTTTGAAGAGAACAAGAGACATTATGGCAGCCATTGTTGATTTTCCTATTCTCTGGTTTTGAAGGCCTATAATGCCTTCATTACTCTGTTTTGATCAGTTTTATACTATTTTGCTTTGTGTATGAATTCATTATGTGTGAAGATATAGATAACTATTTAGAAGAAAGCAAGAGACATTATGGTAGCCACTGTAGATCTCCCGATGTCTTGCTTTGAAATCTGTGTCACTTACATTGTTTTCTTTTGATCTGCTTTGTTCTGTTTTGTTATGTTTAGTTTTACCTTCTTTAAAATAAAATAAAGAGTAAGCTGTTTGTTGTTACTATTTTACGTTACATAATACACAGTTCAGTGTTTGGGCCAGGGAAGTTTAACAATTGTTGAAGGGCTGATCACATATCATTTTGATCAGAAGAATGGCTGTGTCTCTTATTTGCTTCCCGCTGCCTCTGGTTCCTCCTTTGTCTGGGTCTGTTCCTTCAACCCCGGTGAGACCTACAGCTTTTCCAACACAAGAATATCCCATCGCTTCTCAACTGTCATAGACTTAGGCCGCATTTGTTCCCTGCTGCTGTGGGCGTGGGGAATGTAGCCTCGGCCAGTGATGGTGAACATTTCAGAGCTTGCAACCGTCACAGCCAGCTGTGGCACACGTGCCATAGGGTCACCACCGCGGGTCTAAGGGACTCATCACTGGATGCTACTCTCTCACAGTCCTGGAGGCCAGAGGTCCACCACCAAGGTGCCACTGGGACTGCTCTCCCTGGCTGGGAACTCACATGGCCTCTTCTGTGTGTGAGAAGATGGCGAGCTCCGGTGTCTCCCCCTCTTCTCACAGGGACACCAGTCCCAGCAGATGGGAGCCCCACACTATGACCTCCTTTAACTTCAGCTCCCTGAAGGCCCTGCACAGCTCTCTCAAACTGAGTATGTGACTATACTCTCTTTAAACAAAAAACAAAAAACTTTTTCTAAGCCCTACAAACACAATATGGATTATATTATAATAAGGATTTATTATAGAACAATTCCAAAAAGTACAAAAAATAGATTTCTTAGAAAATCACTCACAATCTCTACCACCCAGAGAATAACAGTAATAGTACAAGTTGAAATTTCTAATCCAAGAATCTGAATTTTGTAATGCCCCAAAATCAAAACACTTCCAGTCTCCAGTAATTCAGACAAGGAATATTCAAACTGTAACAAATAATTTATATTACTCATATTTTATATACACTTTTGAGCTAGTTAGAGCTATACAGTAATTAATGTTCACATTTCCCACTCTGACCTGTAGGCCTTTACAATAATCTCTCTTCTCTTTTACATCAGGAGCTGTTTAAGAACTTTAAAAGCCTATTGATAGACACTTAAATTTTTAAAGTCAACTTTCAAGTTTTTATTTTCAATGATTTATCTTCTATCCTTATATGTTACGTAAATCTACTTACTTTTCTAATCTATTCATACGAGACTAAATTTTTTAATTGTTTAAATTTCTTTCACTTTAAAACTTCAAAATTTTGTTGTACTCCTTGATTTTTTTTAGTGTTCTGTGGTTTCTCTTTCCTCTTTATCTACTGACATTATCCCTTTTGTTGTTGTTGTTGTTGTTTGTGTTGTTGTTGTTTTGTTTTGTTTGCTTGAGACAGGGTCTTGCTGTGTAGCGCAGGCTGGCCTTGAATTCGCTTATGTAGCTTAGGCTGGCCTCGAACTCTTGGCGATCCACCTGCCTCAGTCTCCCGAGTGCTGAACTACAGCGCATACACCACCACACTCCAATACTTTTTCTCTTACTGTCATGGTTCGCTTATTTTGAGGTGAGTTTTGGACATGGTTGATGAGAAACAGGGCGACTGCCACACTATCTGCCCCTCTGTCTCTGAGGGTGTTGCCCCAGCTGTCTACATGGCTCGGCCAAGCAGATAAAGACTTGGGTCAATTCTCCCTGGGACCCGAGTGTGACTGTGCATTTCTGATTAACTGGAACCTATCCTCTTTCTGTGCTCTCCTGGACTTCTTCAGCCCCATCCAGCTCACAGCCTCCTATCTTCACAGAACTAAAACATGCCCTTCCTGTACTAGCTACCTGAGAGACTGAGGAGGAAGAATGGATCACTCATTTGATGCCAGCCTGGGCCAACCTGTCTCAAAGTGAAAAAAAAAAAAAAGCACCAAGAATGTAGCTCAGTGTTGGAGCTCCCCTAGGTTCCATCTGCAACACAAAACCAAAAATAACACGCTCCTCCTTCCTCATTACAGAAGCCAACTGAGCCAAAGATTATCTCACACAGCGTTGTTCTATGGTATCAGTTCCAGGCCGGCTTTCTGAATTTTACAATCTGTGCTGGATAACTCAGTCTACCTAGAACCCATGCCTAGAATCACAATCATCCCCAGATGCTCTGAATGGTCGGCCGGCCATGAGCCCCACTGAATTTGGGAAAGCAAGGGCCCCGTCCAAACCAGCAAGGGTCCTAGCACCTCGGAGGGCTGCACACACCCCTTCCTGACCTCCCAGATAAAATGTTGAGCACTCCCCTCATCTACATGCTCGGTAACCTCCGGCAGTGGGGCAGGGAGGGGGCACTGCACAAGTGTGGAACTCCTCTGCGTGGCCCTAGGGAGAAACTCACACTACCCAGATCCGACGCTCAGTGAACAGGGGCAGCATACACCAACAATACACTGTGGACTCTGAGAGTCGAACCTCTGCTGTAATTAGCTGGGGAGAGGAGAGAGAAGGCTCTGTGGAAAAGATGACTCTTGACCCAGTCCGCCAGGGACGCAGGGAAGAACACCATAGGCTGGGCTTCCCATCTGGACAACGGTGACCACTGCGTCCTCACCCTGGTCCCATGCTGGGGACTCAGTGAGCAGATAGCCATGTGAAAGCTGCCAGACCTCCCCCTGAGGACTACAAGGTCTGCCAGAAGCTAGCTTCTCCTGCCACTCAATGGCCATTAGGAACAGAGGAACAAGTGACTTGCACTGTGCTGAGGGGCAGGCCCGGGCATCTGGCGTGAGCAGTCAAGGAGCTGGTCCCCGGGCTCTCTGCAACTTGCATCTTTCTCCTTTTCCCTCCCTTCTTCCCTTCAGCACCAGTCAGTGGGCTCAGTTGAGAGACTAGAGTATGATGTTGCTCTGGGGCCTCTCTTTCCATCCCATTTTTCCTGTCCCCATCTCCTGGGAGTGGACACCACTCCCTTCTCATTCACTTTCTTCCTGTGTGAGCAGGTTTTACGTAGTGAAAGAAACTCTACCCTCAACCGGGTGGACATCTTTTCTCCCGGCCTATCAAGTTTCTAGCCCTTTTCTTTTGACAAAAGCAAGTCTTTCTCTTGCACAGTTTGGATGGCTTTCTTCGGTGGGGAACTGTCCCAAACAATTTATTGACAGACAAGTGACAAGCCCGGGCCAATCAGCTGTTCTTCTCCCTAGAAGGTCTCCCCACCCATCAGATGCCCATGTGGCTCACCCTCTATCTTCTATAGTATGCAGAAGCCATGGCTCCCCAAAATTCTACGTCCAGCACCTGCTGCCATCACTCTATCACCCCACCCTGCTGGAGTTTTCAGCAGAGCACACCCCATGATACAGACATGGGCTCCCCGCATCCGCCCGTTACCTGTCTCTGGAATGTCAGTGCTGTGAGAACAAACACTGCCCTCTTCCCCCGAGCATCGTCATCAGTGCCTGAGCAGTGCTGCCCCCATGGGCGATAAGGATTTGTCAAATGGAGACCTAAACTTTGGGTCTTGAGTAGAACAACAAAAGTGGCTGAAATTTTGTCCTACAGCAGAGCTTCAAAGAGTCATCCTTGGGCTCCTGCTCCCTAGAGCCCTAGGGCTGCCTGTCCTGTGGGCCATCTGTCCCCTGCCCACACAGTCCCTGGTTTACAGAGGTCACAGACACACAGCCTGGCTCTGGCCTTTGTCAGGATGAAGCCTCCTTGTAACTGACCCCGGCTTGCTGAACCCGTCACGGAGCCCGATCTCTAACTTCCAAGTCACTCACCACCCCCAGCTTCACACTGCAGACTGTCCATGGCTTCCCCACATTCCCCCTGACCTGGCACCCTCCGTCCTCCTCAGACACCCCCATGTGGCCATGAACAGTCTTACGACGGATGCTGACAGTAGTTCAGGTACGAACGTGATTTATGTCTAGGCTGAAAGTTTGTGCTTGCACCTAGGATGGCGGCCAAGTAACACTCCATGTGCGTGGCTATGGCACTCAGATGACTATTAACCCTGGTCTGAGAGACAGTGATGGGAAGCTACACTCTCAGGTACGTGTGATGACGGCTGCAGATAAGGGGCACAAAACGCAACCCAGATACCGCTTGCACTTAACTGCTGTGGCTCTTTGAAAAACAGTAAGCGTCCTTCATCAGAGCGCTGTATTTAAAGAAAATATTCCCTTGCTCATTTCTGCTGCTCACAAGCATAGGCAGGTAAGGAGCACTGATCTCAGTTATTTTGAGCAGTGATTTTTCTTTCTCTTACATGATTCAGTTACTCTGACACAGGCCTGACAGCAAAAGCCCAGCTGCCCTCACAGGGCAGGAGTGTCTGTCACTTCACTCAGACACGCAGTCTCCGGCCATGTGTGGGAGGCAGAAGGGAGTTAAGTAGAGTCGGTGCTTTTTCTTCCCAGCCATGCTGAGAAATTACTGGTTTAAATTCATTCTCACCTTTGGAAATATTTTCAAAGTAATTTGAAAATTACTTAGGGTATAATAGTTCCTTAAGAGAAAATGCAGAAATGTACACAGAAGCAGTCGGCTGCATTTAATGAGTATCAAGGGGTCAGAAGGGAAGAGTGCTTAATGTGCCAGGACTCCAAAATATCAAACTGGCCGCCTGAGAATGAGCATCATCAGAGTCTCAGGAAGGACCACAGAGTGACTGTCATGAAGACAAGGAAATTATTAGGCCAATTTTTAAATTCTATGTTGGAACAAAAAATATATATATAATAAAAAGTTTTTATGAAAGGTAAGGATGGATTCTCTGATAACACAAACAGGATGTGTATGGGATGAATTAAAACACTAATGAACCCTTGAAAGGTACTAACCTCAGTAATAATTAAAGAAATAAAAACCACAATGAGATATGATGCTAATCAATAGCTAACAAAGACTGAAATATGTTAGTTTTCACAGCAGATACAAAATTAGCGAATTGGTTATTCTTACCCATTGCTAGTACAGTTGGGCACCAAGGTTTTGAACAGATATATCATGATGACACTTATTAGCACAGTATGTATATGGAAAAATAGAGATATTAATAACAGTGACTGTTCACTAAACCTTGAGATACACTGTGGCTATTCATTTTAATGATTTTGAAGAATGTTTAATACCTTGAGAAAACGCATATTTTCTAAATTTATGTGGATATAAAGGATACAATTTTGTGTGTGTGCATGGTACCAGAAATCTAACTCAGGACCTCAGGCTTGCCAGGCAGGCACTGTACCACTAAGCTAAATCCTCAGCCCCAGGATATAAATTTTTTTTAACAACGTGATTGTTACTATATTAAACACTTAAAAAGAAAAAGACTTCTAAAAAGCTACTAGAACTAACAAACTAGTGGAGCAAGGTTGCACAATATAGACAAATACTAAAAATTAATTGTATTTCTTTAACCTAGCAATGATCAGAAATTAAAAGAATACCATTTACAATTGCATCAAAATATACATTACTTAGAGTAAGTCTAACAAAGCCTGGGGAACAGCTACCTATTGAAAATTATAAAACATTGCTGAAACAAATTTTAAGAGACTAAATTAATGGAGCAATATACTTTCTTTGTGACTGGAAGATTCAATATTGTCAAGCTGTCAGTGCTCTTGAAATTGATCAACAAATGCAATGCAATTCCAATAAAAATTCCAATAGACTCCTTTTTTTTGAAGAAATTAACAAATTCATTCTAAAATTTAATGCAAAGGACATAGAATGTGCAAAAGGATTTTCAAAAAGAATAAAGCTGGAGAACTAAAACTAATTTTGAAACTGGGCATAGTGGCACACACCTGCAATCCCAGCTCTTGGGAGGCTGAGACAGGAAGCTCCTCACAAGTTCTAGGCCATACTGGGCTACATAGCGGGTTCAAGTGCACCCTGAACTACATAGTGTGACCCTGTCTCAAAAAAACAATAACAATTTTTAAAAACTAAATTTGAATTTACAAAGATAACATTAGCAGAGCAATATAATATTGGCTTAAAGACAGTCAAATAAATCAATGAGAGAGAAAAGAAAATCCAGAAATGGACTGGCATAGACATGCATACAACCAACTTTTGACCAAGGTGCAAAGATACTTCCCTAGAAAAAAGGATGACTTTTTCAACAAATGACACTGAAACCATTAGATGTCCATGTGTAAAAATGAACTCAAAACGGATCACAGTGCTGAAGGCTGACAGATTTGAAATGGTTTCAGTGTTAGCCAGGGCCCAGTTCAGACTACAAGTAAGAAGACAAAACAAGTGAAGGGTTTTTTCCCCTTGCATCATGGATCAGTTTGGAGGACAGAAGAATCCACCATGGGCTACTCTGTTTACAACTACCACGGCATCTCTATCCCTTATGCGCAGCAAATCTGCATTGGCAGCAACGGGTTTTAACACAAACACCAGCAAACCATCAGTTAAAACAAACTGCAGCACCGCAGCGACCAGCCACAGCTGCAGGGACGCTGGGCTACAGCAGTAATCACAGCCTCAGCAGGAACAGTCACCATGGCCCCAGCAGACTCTAACAGCCAGCTGCCACATGCCCTGCAAGCCTTAGCCTGTCTCCTCCTCAGCCTGCAGCACGGACAGCTGTCAGCACAACCCACGCCGACGTCCAGCCAGCAGCAAGCCCAACCTTGGAAGCACCGTGTTTCACAGCTACGTGTTCCATCTGGATCTGGGGACGAAGATGGATTGTTTCAGCTAGTGCTTGTCAAGGGGAAATCCCCCACTCCAGTGGGTGACCGAGAATTGGCTGGTGCTCCTTACCATTCCACTATGCCTTTAAAATGGAAAGTTCAAAGAACTCGAACACTTCCAAATCACTCTCAGTCCCAAACCCAGCCTTTACTGGAGACTCCCACTGTTCAGCCAGTCACACTGCAGCACAGATCCAGGCTTGGCCCCAGCCTCAGCCACAGCTGCTGGCCTAGGTTTCACGAGCACCTGTGACGCCACCGCTGCGGACACAGCCATGGCAGAAGGCCGGTTTGCTGCAGCCTCCTGTTCAGATAGTTTCACAGCCACAGCCAGCACGAAGCATCTAGATTTCGAGGAAAGAATGACGAGAGGGGATCAAAAGGGGATCACAAAGACCAAAGTCATGAAAGAGAAAGACACAGGTCCACAGAAGGATCACCACAGAGAAAACGTTCAGGGGACAGACAATGATCCTCGAGGAGAATCCCATGTGCTGTTCCACGTCACGCCGCGCAGCTGAAGTTGTCTTTAGATGGTCATAGCTGTGACAGGCTGGAACTGAGGTTCTCTTACTGGAATTTATACCTAGTGACTGTTTTGCGGTTCAGTTTACATGGGTGGAGGCTTTCCTTTTGTTAGGACCACTTCAGTCGGGAAATGACTGCAGTGTCTATGTAAAACGCACGGTAGAGTCCTTAGAAGGAGACAGGGCTGTTCTTGATTCTCCAGATGCAAAGGCACTTAGTGCAAAGGCGAGGCTGATGGGCAGCCCTAGCATGGGAAGGTTGCATCATCAATCATGTGCTCTTGCTCATGACCCAAAAGAGCTTCAGAATGGACATGCTAGGTTTCTAGTGGGCATCAAAGACAAGGACATCACCTTTCCTGGAGGCCACTGATCTCCTTCTTTGGATGGACCACACCCAGAAAAAGATTACTGTGTTGTTACAACTGATACTCATTGTGGAAGGCCGTGACAGGCATTGAGCTAAGTATATACACAGAGGGGCACCGCCGTGTAGAAATTTGCTACCGCTGCCCTGAGGGGCCCATGAGAGGTCTTCCACCTCATGTGGGGACAGTGCTTCCAGTTTTCCTGAGTGTTTGGCATCGGCGTTCCACCTGCTCAGAGCAGAAAATTCTCACCTGAATTGCAAGGAGCAGCTGCCCAAGAAGCTTGGGTGTGAACACAAGGAGGATTCCTCTCCTATCCATTGTTCTAAACTGAAGCCAAAGCTTCCTCTCTAAAAATGTTTTAGCAGGTAATGTATGTAGAATAAAAGCTACAAACGAGGCATAATGGTACAGCCATAATCCCAGCACTCTCAGAAGCTGAGACGAGGGCAGTTTGGTGATTTAGTAAGATCTTGTCACAAAATTAAAAGAAAAAAAGGGCTAGAGATGTAGCTCAGTGCAAAGGTCCTGGGTTCAAGCCAAGCACAGAAAAGAAAAGAACATTTGTTTACAAATAAACATCAAGTAATGTTTTAGCTGAACTCTAATTCATGCTGAAATAAAGCAAAATGATTACTATGGTTTAATGACCACCTTCTGGAAACTATGCTAAACACCTCAGATCATTTGTGCCATTCAACAGTAACAATTTTATGGAGGAAATATATATATATATATATATATATATATATATATATATATATCCCAATTCACAGATGAGAAAGCTGAGTCCCAGAAAAGTGAAAGAGACTGATAACAATTAATAAGTTGTAGAGACAAAATTAGAACTTGACTTTATCTAAAACCATAGTTTAAAGGTTTTTTAATTTTAAAAATTAAAAATAAAACAACTTATCCTCTTACCAGTTAGGAAAATGTCACCAAAATATAAAACGATATCATTACACTTACAGACAAAAGCATAATGATAAAAAGTTCCTCTGCTACTAACAAAATTAACCATGTGAGAGCAGAAAATCTCAAAATAATGTTGGAACTGTTAGTAGCCATAGCATATTTCCATTTCCATCTCAGTCGCCAGTTTCATCACTAACTGGCTGTCACAAGGATGGCAGGAAAATGTGCATTACCTGAAAAACACATTCCCCAAATATGGTGCGTGACATTTTCTTCAGTAATTATGTTGAAGACACAGAAGAGCAGACCAGCTGTTTAAATTTATCTCCTGGGAAGGGCATATCGCTGCCAGGAAGCACTTTCCAGGTAAACAGGCACGGGTGTGACACCAGATTCTCTCCAGGCATGCAAAGATGCGTGGTCACCAAAGGGAAGATCCCAGGCCAGAGAGACACATAGGCACAAGCAGTGTGGTGTCACACACAAAAGTCCCCACTGTCACTGGAATCACCAGGGTCAACCACTGTATTTTAGACAGTCGAGTGATACAAAACCTTTTAGGACAACTTTAATGAAAATGTTGCCCATTTTTTCCCTTAATTCAAAGAATTCATCTAGTACAATAAGACTGCTTGTATTATGGGTCATCGTAAAGCTTACCCTTATATTTATCGAACTGTTGTTAGTCTGGAGATAGAAGATTATGGAAATGGACAAATATATATTTAACTAATCTACACAGAAACCTGATGTGGAAGACACTGTTACTGTCTCAATTTCAAACATTTTCGTTCTTAACCACCTTATAGTTGAAAAAGTTTCATAGGTAATCCCTGAGTCTTTGTTATTTAACAGTAAGAAAGATTATATTTAAATTGTTTTACATACTACATTAATATGCATAAGATTTTTGAGTTTCTTATATCATATGACACTTTAACTTACTAAGCTTGCCTTTGGAAAGTACAAGTAGTTTACAGTCTATGACAAGGAAATATGGCCCAAAAACTGAGCTATTATCAGGTGCTTTGTTTTAAAATAAAAGGTAATGATCAGTGTCCTAGGTGCAATTATGATTCAATTAAATACTCAAGTGACAACCTCCGGTACCAAATAAATCAATAAATACTCAAGTGGTCCATAAGAGCTTTGGCTGTGGTACCAGATGTGTGCCCAGTCCACATGAGCTACACCAATTATCACCATTGTTCTATTACTAGACCTAACTTCATAGTTAAAATTATGATTCTGAGTTAACACAGGACTTTAGTACTTCAGACCCATGAAAGGTGTATCTTTCTGTCTTGTATTTTGGGATTTTTCTTAGACAGGGTCTCACTATATAGTGCAGGCTGGCCTTGAACTCACTCACATGGCTATTGTGTAATATTTAACAGTTCAAGATGGAAAGTTAATATAGTTCTAAAAATACCTAAGAAACAAATATGTAGAAGTATCAACTATGATCATCAAAAATTGCTTTTACTTCGGTCTGATTACTGAATACTCTTATACTGCCTTTTTTTTTTTTTTTTTTTTTTTTTTTTTTTTTTTTTTTTTTTTTTTTTTTTGTCTTCTTGTCTTTTTGTCTTTTTGAGACAGGGTTTCACTATGCAGTTCAAGCTGGTCTTGAACTCACTTTGTAGCCCAGGTTGGCCTCGAACTCACAGCGATCCTCCTGCCTCAGTCTCCTAAGTGCCCAGGATGGCAGGTGTGGGTCAGCATACCTGGCTCGAAAATGGTTTTTTTAATAATCTATTAAATGTGCACGTTCACACAGAACAAGCAGAGCAGCAACAATCAAGAAATTGAAAGCTTGTAACAAAGACAGAATCTTGTACACCCATTGGTGGGAATGGGATTTAGTACAGCCATTCGGGAAGCGGTGTGAAGGGTCTTCAGAGAGCTAAAAACTAGAATTAGTGTGTGACCCAGCAAACACAACTCTAGATGTAAACCCAAAGGAATTAAAATTAGTGGCACATCTGAGCTCCCATATTTGCTGCAGCATCGTTCACAACAGCCCAGATGTGAGATTAACCTAAGGATCCACCCACAGACGAGGGAGGGGGTGAAGAAAATGTAATGCACACACACAATGGAGGGTCATTCATCCTTGGGGCCAGGGCGGAGGGGGGAGTCCTGTCACTGGCCTCAACATGGGTGGGCCTGGGGGACACTGTTAGGTGACTCGAGCCAGGCACAGAAAGACAAGCACCCCACAACTCCACCTACACATGGCATCTAACCCAGCTGAACTCATGGGGTACAGAGTAGACTGGCAGTTACTGGAGGCTGGGGGAAGGGAGGCAGGGAAAGGGAAGATGTTGGTGGAAGAGTACAAGGTTTCAGTTAAAGAGGAATACGTTTTAGTGATCTGTCTTAAAGCTGCTAAAAGGGAAGATTTAATGCCAGATGTGGTGGCTCACGCCTGTAATCCCAGCACTTAGGAGGCTGAGGCAGGAGGATCACTGTGAGTCTGAGCCAGCCTGGGCTACATACTGAAAGCTTGTCACAAAAAAAAAAGGAGTAGAAAAAACTGGGGATTTAGCTCAGTGGTGTAAACGCCTGGCAAAGGCAAGGTCATGAGTTTGATCCCTTGGCACCAGAAAAAAAAAAAGGAGTAGATTTAATAACTCTCTCACACATACACAACACACAAATAATTTTGTGAGATGATAAGCTTGTTAATTAACCTGACAATCACTCCACATTGTACACACAGATCAAATCATCACACTGTACTTCATTAGTAGTATGTACAATTATGTTAATTAAAATTACTTTAAAATAAAAATAAAAATTATTGTTATAAGCATTAAGAAAACAGAAGAAACAGGGAGGTAAGATACATATTTGATCATATACTTCTCCTCAAAATAATCATCTTACCTAGAAATATCTAGATAAATGAGAAAAAATATTTTTTCAGATATTTGTAAAAAAAAAGTCTGAATTAAATGCACTGATTACTTAAATACTTTATAACACTTTTAAATTCTTTGATTACTTAGGAAAGGTATTAAGTAAACGAATTGACAACATCAGAGAAATGTCTAATTAGCCCAAGGAAAACAGTGAAGATCCATTCCTTTCACTATGTATGATTTAGGGAGAAAGAGCAAAGGGTCATTGAAAATGCTGATGGCATGAATTTGCACCAGCTGCTTCCAGAGGCGAAGCCACAGAAGTCCCTTTATGACCAGGACTGAGTGGCCTGATTTGTCCTCATCCTTTCCCTACTAACACAGTCAGAGTGTCTCCCCACCACCTGAAGACTGACACTAGGAATCTTATGTCATTTCAGTTTGTGACATCTAGCACCATAATACACCAATGTCTTCTTATGAAGACTAACTTTATTCTAACTTCTGAAATGTTTCTGATCCATCAGAATGATGACTAATCTATTGCCCCGAACTGACATACCATTTTCCTCCATTGAAAATGCTTTTCCCTTATGCCGAATGGTCATCACTGTATCAGTCAGCTTTCTGTCACTGCAACAAAATACCTGAGAAAGACAACTTATAAGGAGGAAAGGTTTAGCCCAGAGGCATGATGGAGCATGCCTGTAATTCCAGCACTCTAGGAGGCAGAGGCAAGATGATCTGTGAGTTCAAGACCAGCCTGGGGCACTGGGGATTTAGCTCAGAGGCATAAGCACCTGTCTGCCAAGCACAAGGTCCTGAGTTCAACCCCAGGCACCCCCCCCAAAAAAAAGGCCAGCCTGGGCTACAAAGTGAGATCAATGCCAGCCTGAATTGCACAGCAAGATCCTGTCTTAAAAAGTAAAAAAAAAAAAGTCGTGGACCAAATCCAATGTAATTATTAGCCTATTCTCTTATTCACCTCATTTTGAACAGTGCTTCAACCTATCTTTGATTATAGTATTTTAACATCATTAGAGACCTACACACCAAGTCCAGAGGCAGATGTAAAAGAAAAGAGCCATACAATTTCAAGCTATTTTTGAGATTCAGGCCGCCACAGGTCAACTCTTAGGTTATTCACTAGTTCTGTTCCTTTGACCAAAATGTGTATGTTGATAATCATCCCATAAGGCAACTTTGCCTCTTTTAGTGAGTGGCTTGTTATTCATCCCATAATTTTGAAGTTTGTGTTTACTCTAATGACCATTTCAAGGAAACAGTTGATTTTAAAAAATAAAACACCATGAAAGGGTTACAGGTATTAATGCACCCTGGCACGGTAATCTGCTGAGTGCCAAAGCAGAATACAATGATCTGTGCAAATCGCATTACCTGTCCTGACCCAAGGTCATGATCAGCAGCCTGCACGAACCTCAGTCTTTCTCACTGCTTAGTCTACATTTGCTCTAATAATTTGAATTTGTTCTCATACAAACTATGCCAACTCAGCTGGAAAACTGCCAGCCAGATTACATCTTGTGGGGTCTTTATCAACATATGACTCTGAGAACCACAAATGTTATAAAATATGAGACTACAATAATGTAATAATAATGCCTTATATCTCTGGTGAACAATTCATTCTAACAATTTTGGTATACACTGATTATACATATAATTATCATTTTTAATATTCATTTTGTTCCAACAATGAATTAGATACTATAAAATAACATCATGTATACACATCTTAGCCTTTAAGCAAGATTTGCCGTGCATCCTAATTGCAGAACAGGGAAAGCATTCCAACTGAATTCATAGTTTCCATATAAACTAAAATCATCTCTTGCAAAATGAACATTTTGGCTATCACAAGTGTCTTAGGCTGAGATTCCCCAGGAGAAGCTCCGAAAGCAAGGATTTGAGGGGAAGCATTTTGGTACAGTTCTAGTAGACATGCCTGCCGTGTTTAAGCTACCACACACCGTGCCAGCTAGCCCAAATACTGCTTCAGAAATATTGCCAAGTTCGTGTATGAGGTTGCACACATGTAATAATCTACTTCAGAACCCTGTGTGCGTGTCCATCCCCCAAGAAGCACAGTTCATTCCCAAGCACTAGAAACCGCCCCAGGACATAAGAGCACGAACTTTTGCCACCATGCAGCGTGATTACTTTCTGCCAGCCCACTGCCGCAAGTGCGTGTGCCCAGTGCTGGCTTCTCTTTTGTCCATTTATTTTGCATTCTCTGAGCAATTTTGACTCAGGCTGTCCCCAACACAGTGTACAGGGCTCATCATGTAACGAACAAGACAAAAAATGTAGGAAGAGGACCAGTCGAGAAGTTGAAAGACAAGAGTATTTATCTCCCTAGCGTTGTCATCAAGGACCTAGGCAGGGACGCCGAGGTGGATGGTCAGCAGGCTGCTGGGATGGAGGAGGGGAGCTCTCACCACTCGGGCATCACAGACACGCCCGCAGTCTGAAGATGGTGCAGCAACTGTGGGCGCAAGAAGCAGGAGGAGCCTAGGCCAGAGGCGTGGTTTGCTGGGATTTGAGAACAGAGGATTGTGGGTAAGACGGCCAGCATGCCATAGGGCTTCCTTTCAACTGCACAAGCACGAAGGAAGGGCCGGCCACTCGATAGTCTGGAGCTAAGGCTTCCCATATCTGTTCCTCCATCGCTGTATCCCAAAAGCTCTGACACCATCCACTTGCCCTCTCATCCCTCACTTGCTAGGCTGTATCGCTGCTGCCAACCTGGGGTGTTCTAAGGTGAGTTTCAAGGAAGCAGAAAATGGGACAAGAGCATACCCAGCAGGACCACTATGCAGCGCCAGAGGTAAGGAAAGGGACCCCCCTGCAAAACCAGAGTGGCAGCATCACAATAACACAAGTGGACACTAAGTACACTGACTCAGGAGTTGAGAGGTTTGGTTTTTGGTCAATATTATTTGATTATTTATTACTGTTTAAAAGAAAAGACATTTAATGCGTAGCACATATTCAGTCTGTAAAACACTGTCCGAGATGCAGCGTCCCCTTCCCAGCCTGCAGTGCTGTCCAGCAGCCTTTCCTCCCACACATGCAGCACAAGCCACGCCAGAGTCGGTGTTAGGGACCAGGGTCCCGTGCAGCTCTGTGTTAGGGACCAGGATCCCGTGAATGACAGGAATGACAGCTTCCACCACGGAGCTCAGGGCCCAGTGGGACAGCATTCGGTCATTTACAGCAAAGGCATCAGCTCCAAACTTTACTAGAGGATGTTTATTTTCCTTTTTAAAATCCAATACTTGACAACTTAATGACATCCTCTAATAAGGCCTGCCCTCGAGCTAGTCAAGCAAATATTGATCTATCAAAAGAAGCCCAGACAGTCAGAGTAAACAACATTATAAATAGTAAAGTCAAAACTAAGTCAACAAGGAAAAGTCTATTTTTGCTTTTTTCTTAAGAAGGAAGTCTCGTTAGTATAACATGTATTTTAATCAAATATCCCGTGTCGCTCATCTTCTTCCATGGAGCACTGGAGTGTGAGGAAATGCAAGCACCTTCAGAAATGTTACGAGTTAGTTAAGGAAAGGAGATGGCCCGATGAAGTGTTTAAAAACACAAGCATCTTAGTTAGCTTTCTCTTGTTGCTGAGACAAAATATCTGACTCCCAAAGCTAACGGAGGAAAGGTTTATTTAGCTCACAGTTTGTAGAGGCTTTTTGATCCATAATTGGCTGGCTGCAAGGCAGCGTGGCTTGGCAGACAGGCACTGCAGAGGAGAAACAGCTCATGGTGGCATAAGACAGCAAAAGCAAGCAGGGGAGAGTCATCTTTGATGTTGTATCCAGACTGCTGGAATTAGGGTGCCAATCCAATCAGTGGACTGATCTCCCAGTCATCCACTCTTAATCCCAGCACCCTTAATCCCAGCATCCTTCTAATCCCAGCATTGCACTATGAATCAGTCACACTGGATTCAGTCACCTTGGAACAAACTCTATGACTACATGAGGCTTTGAGGGGACTTCTAGACAAAAAGCATAACAACAAACTAATATTATCTCAACATCAGAAAACCACAAGCCAGTGAATGGCACAGTGCGATTGCATTTTACCAAGGGGAAAAAAAAGAATCATGAATATTCTAGACAAATATATGTTTAAGCAAGATCAAGATAAAGAGTGGATTATTTGGGAAAGCAGACAAAGAGCAAGTGTGGAGAGCTATCAAGGTCATTGTGGGACACTGGATTTTACTGTCAGCAATGAGGGTCCTGCGGAGCCCCAAGAAACTGTTTCAGCAAAGAAATTACACAGAGAGTATTTTTAAGAGCATTTGTCTGGCATAGTTATGTGAGGATTAAAAGGAAGCGAATGGACAGTAAGACCCGGTGCTCCAGGTGTGAAGTGCGGAGGACCAGAATGAGACTGGGCCTGCAGAGAATCATGGGAGAGGGAGTTACACTTGGTACGTTATAAGATGTGAAGATTCACTGGTCTCCACAACATGCGGTCAAGAGGAGGGAAAACTCACTCATGAAATAAGGAAATCAAGAAGGAAAGCCAGATTCAGAGCAGATGGGAAGCCAATGGAAATAGGTCAAACATTGTTGAGACAAAAGCAGTTCCCTGGATTCCCAGCTTTTCATCTGCAAAAAGGGATAATAATAATAATAATGCCTGCTAGGGTGTGACAAAGAATAACTTTGCTAACCAAATTTATTAGCACTGAGTTGCTAGTTAGGTTGCTTTATAATTAGAAAACAATTCTCGTAAAACAGCATATTAAGCCTACTGTAATGGCTCATGTCCTACTCACAGCACTCAGGAGGCTGAGACAGAAGGGTAGCTTAAGCCTGTAAGTTCAGTCTCAGCCTAGGCAGAACAGCAAGACGCCAACCAAACACCGAAACAAGTAAGAGGAAAGGCAGAAGGGCAAGGGAGGGGGAAATAAGGGTGGGTAACAGGAGGGATGAGCATGATCAAAATACATTCCACACACTGAAACCCACCAAGAACATGTGAAACTGGGGTGGATTCAAAGTAATAAAGTAGGCAGGTGGCGTGGTTCACACCTGTAATCCCAGCATTCGGGAGGTTGAGGCAGATTTTTGTTGAGTTTGAGACCAGCCTGGGCTAAAGAGAAAAAAAAAGTAATAAAGTGAATTGTGTCAAGGTACAAATCTGCCAAAATGGAACCCATTAATCTTTAAATAGGCACTAATAGAAACTGTGGGAAACAAAGAAAGAAAACCCCCAGTGTATTCAGTATAATTTGTCCCAAAAAAGTATACGCCACTGTCCATATTAAATACCTAAAAAAACAATTGTTAAACAAACCCAATTGTCAAGATAGACTACATTTTGTCATGGTAAGAAGTAGCCCAAAACATCTTAGGATTTCTAACCACAAAGGCTCATTCCTGGTTCACAATTCACCATTTCACCCAACACTCATCTGGGGACCTTTTCTACTATTTCTGACTCCAGAAACGCACTGACAGCACCAGAATGCCTTCACCTCTGCAGCAGAGTGAACAGGAGTTCTGAGAGCTCTGCCCTTGGCAGTCATATACGGTGACCTGAAAATGGACTGTGACGTTCCAAGGTTCACTGGCCAGAACTTCTCAAATGGTCCCACCAGCCACAAGGAGCCAAGCGAGAAGTATACTCCGACTGTCAGGTTTCCATCTAAATCGCCCCCAGAATTCTCCTATGTGTGGAAGGTGATTGGATCACAGAGGTGCTACGTTCGTCAGTGGACTCATGTACTGATGAGTTCAGTAGTTGAGTGTGCTGTCAGGATGTGGGGTCTGGTCAAAGAGGGGGACCACTGGAGGTCTGACCTAAGGGGTACATCCCTCCCAGCTCCCCCTTCTCTCTCTGCTTCTTGGCTGTCAGGAGTTGAGCAGCTTTCTTCATCCATTCCCTTCCCCATGCCATGAAACTGTGAGCCAAAAACAAATCTCTCCTCCTTTTAAATTGTCATTATCAGGTATTGTGTCCCAGTAATGAGAAAGTAACTAAGACACCTACTCTGGGACCAAATGAGGAAAACTCCATGTCTGGCATCACCTCTGATTTCATATCTTGAGTATCTGGGATCTTTAGGTCTACACTACACTTTGACTAAGATGAATCTTTGTGTACGTGTGTGTGTGCACGCACGTGTGTGTGTGTGTGTGTGTGTGTGTGTGTGTGTATGACAGAGAGAGAAAGGGAGAGAGAAGCTGGGAACGGAACATGCTAGGCAAGCACTGTACCACTGAGTACACCTCCAGGCCACCCACACCCCTTTAAGACACAAATTGTCAAATATAGATGTTTCAAACTAGTAGAGCTGTAAGGACATGAACAAATGTTTTGAATCCCTCCGTAACAAAGAAAATGAGGCCCAGAAAACACCAATTCAAAGTAACTCTAGCTGGTAAGAATTTGATCTTTTTATTATTATTCAATCATTATTCAGAAAGCACACAAGAAAAAGATAAATATCACTTGTTGGGAGATTTACTGTTTGTACTCAAATCAACTATGAATTTCATAAAAATGGAAATCTATGTTAAAATATTTTTGTTGCAAAGTACATTACCATAGATTTTAGTCTTTACACATTCCTATTTTCCTTACCAACATTCTATGATTTACAGTTTTACATTCCCTGACAGATTTTATTTTAATTACTTGTCTGAGAAATGTATTCATTTGCAAGCAACAAATAACCTAGATGATTGTATCTGATGAATATAGTTATGTGCATCTTCCAGTGTTTTTCCTCTAGCTCAGCTAACACAGCAAATTCCATAGTCAAAGGAAACTGACAAAATCAAAGGTCATCTGCTCTCAGTGACTCAAGAGCACCTCAAAAGCAGATAGCACAGCCCCATTATTTTAGTTCAGACCACAGGCTCCTGGTAATACACCAAGACAATGTCAAGCAAACTCCAAACCTAATATTCTACCTCGTACCTTCTACCCCCTACGTCACATAAACTTGACTATGTTGGACAAGTCATTTACTTTCTCTTGTCCTCAATTTCTTTAGTGAGAAAGTGAGGGAGCAGGTCCCACTAGATTAAGATTTCTCATGTGGGTTTCGAAGAATACCAGTCTTGGAGATGACTGTGGGATTAAAAGTTTCATAGTCATGTAAATTCGTGAGAAATCAATGTCTTATTCTCTCCAGGAATGGATATCAGCTAAGGTTTGGATGTGGTTTGTCCCCCAAACAGGTCCTGTGTTAGAAGCTGGTTCTCCGGATAGTAATGTTAACCTGTGTTAGGACCTTCGTAAGACAGAGCTACTGGAGGGTTATTAGGTCACTGGGGGGGCTCCAAAGGGATTAACCAGCCCTCATCGGATCCTAGTTGTAATAACAGAAGACAAACTAATACAAAAGACTAACAAGATATATTTAATGTTATTGAGAGCAGCATTTCCTAAACTTATTTGGCCATAAGAATGCTTTTGTATGTGACTCATCAATGTTCGGCTGCTCACTCTGACCACAAACCCTTACCTTTTCCCTCTCTTCCTGTAAGACTAGCTCCTCCTGAGCTGAGCTCAGACACACCCAGCTACTTCTTCTTAGGCCCTTGGACCGGCCACTGCCCAGTGAAGTCAAACCGCAGAGAGCTTCCTGACCACCACTCTCCTGCAAAGTGTCCTCCTGTGTTCTTTTTCTACAAAGCCCTCATCTCTGGTAAACATCATATGATCTATTTTCTGCATCTTGCACTAAGACAGAGGCTCCTAGAAACAAAAAATTTTGTCCTGTGCATCACTGTAATGCCCCGTTCCTAAAACACTGTCTGAGAAAAGCAGAAATGCACAAAATGTCACATTAATTAATCAATCAGTGAATAAAGCCTTTGAAACTAGTGTCCTGTAGTATATGGAAACTGTCACCACACCTGGCATCAGCACCACTTGGACACTTGTTAGAAATGCAACTTCTCAGGCCCCACCTTGGACCCACAAGGGTGAGCCCGGGAATGTGAGCTTCAACAAATCCTCCAAGTAATCCTGACATTCCCTGTAGTGTATCAGAACTACTGGCCTAGGTCAAATGTAAGAGAAATATAATCTACAAAATTCTAGAACTCAGTTATTTGTAAGCAGTTCTTTCAGGGTGCTTTAGGTATTTGACAGGAGGAAGGACTAATTTCTCAAGTTTCTTTAGAGTTAGAATTATCATATATGGTACCATACAGCTTCCCTCCAGAAAAATCAAAGCTCTAATTAACACATGGCATCCCACTGAGAATTAATCAGCTTAACAGCTACCCCAACACACTTGGGGGTCATTTTACCATCTGGTACAGCTAAGAAAAAGCAGTTACCCTAGAACAGTAAAGGCTGTCTCTATAAAGCCTGCTTCCTTCAAAATAAGGAACATTCACACACACACACACACACACACACACACACATTTTTTCATTATGAATTAATCACTTGATTATATTTCCAACGTTAATGCAGAAAATCCAATTAATTTTAATATTGAGAAATACACTGAAGGATTATTTGCATGACTCATTTTTATCTATTTTCACGTTCTATAAACTGAAAATGAACAACGGGACAACATTTCACTGGGAAAAGTCCCATTTCACTAGGAAAAGTTTCACTGTAAGATGCCAGATCAAGCACACACCATGAAATGCCAAAAGCCTTGGGTATAAATATCTCTTACAAGTCACATTGCATTCCAGGTCACTCACAGCCTGGCCCAACAAGCTACCATGCTCCCCTAGAGAGCCGCTCTTCTCTGCCCTTCACATTTGCCCTCCTGTCATGGTTTATGTCAGTGGCCCCCAAGCCTCATGAATTATGCACTGGACCAAATCTAGCATTTGTGATTGGTTTGTTGTCTAGCACTCGGATTGGTGGTGTGAGTGTTTCACCCGCCCAGGGGTGGAGCCAGGCTATGATGTAATAGAGGGGAAAAGGAGTGTCTTTCTCTCTTGCTGGTTTACACCTTGCTGTTTGCAGTGGCCTGAATGGAGGCCCAGCCATGCCACGCTGCCTCAGAGCCAGCTGAGTATGGACTGAAACTTCCAAGAACTGTAAGAAATAAACCTTTCCTTGCCTAGCTTTGGGTGTCAGGTATTTTGTCTCAACAGCAAGTAAAAAGTAACTAAGACACCTCCTCTCCATTTCCATCACACCCCTTCCTGCCTTCCTTTCTGGGCCAGCCCACACCTGGCCCTCCATCAAAGTGGACAATGGGAAACGGCACCTACCATCCCCGGTCACGAGTCTGTCTCTCTCCTGGGAACTAGACAGCATCCATTCACAGGGCGGGCACCAGACAGCACACACTGCTACTTTACATGAGCTTTGTCTCCTCAGATGATCTCCAGCTTCCATGAAAGAACAGGATGGGACTTAAACATTTCCGCATCCTCCCTCACCAGTTCTCCGGAACCTGCAGTCCCTTGGTTTCGGTGATACCCAAAGCTTTCAATGGAAGGTCATCCTTACAGTGCTCAAGGAATTCCATGAGCCAGCCACATCCCACCCCACCTCCTCCCCTTCCCCTCAGGAAGAGGGCGAGAGAGGCAAATGTCTGAGTGGTAGCAACTGAGAATCTTAAATAGCAAAGGAGGTGGTTAGGAGATGACATCGTGCTTTCCTTGCTGAAGCCAGTCAGAACCACGGTAGAAGATCGGTCTGACCATGCATGTGAGTTTTTCACAGTGCTCTGAGATTAGATATTAGAATTCCCCAAAAAGAATGGACAGTGTAATCCGCCCTGCAAGAAAGACATTATGTTGGGCTCTAAAACCTTAAATATCTTAAATATCAACTAAATTGTGGGCTTCTTGTGTCTTCTGACTTGATTTCCGTATGTTCTCTCTTAGCATACATGAATTGTTTCTCAAGGTGCAGCCTTTTCAGCATATCAAAGAAAACCAAGGAAAGGGTTTCAGCAGCCCTCAGGCCGTCTTCCTCCTCAACTCCAGGAGTGGCCAGAACTGGGAGAAAACTGAGGGAAGCAAGCACAACGTGAACCCATCTGTCCATGAGGTCCCAGCCCACCTGAAGGCCCTCAGGGGAGGAACCTTGACCTTGGCTTCTACCAGGTTCCAGGAGATGAGTTTCCCAAGCACCCAGGGCTTTGGGGAGATAAATATGTCTAGAAACAAAGTGTTAACGTCTCCTCACCAGAGAATGCCACACCAGTCAGTCGTTCAGGCACTGGCCTCATCAAAGGCTGCTGCCATTGGGCACAAAGGTGGCTTTGAGCACACACCCTGAGACGGCTAAGGATTCTACCCCAGCCCTTTTAATTGCTTCTAAGGGTGGTGTTTGGATTGTCATGCAATTGTATGAGGTGTGCCTCCTTGAAACTTTGTTACAGTATCTACACACTGTGCCTCTTGTGAGAAACAGAGACAGACAGGGATAGAGACAGAGAGAAACAGAGAGAGAGAGACAAGAGAATATCTAGACCATTCTCCACTGAAGCAAGAGCTGGCAAATCGTGTTCTGAAAGATTATTTGCCTTTAGTTTCACCCTACCGGGTCCCTACACTGTTGGACTGCTACCAACCAGCTCTTTAAAAACACAGTTTGGAGCAAAACAGGATTTCTAAAAAAACGGGGAAAAAAGCGTCTCACTGGTAAGTCCCAGTAGCTACTCTGTGTTCTCAAATATATCACCACTGGCTTCCATGGAAACCCCCTATGAGGAGCAAAACAAAAGACATAGCTCCTGGTGCCTTGTCCCCTGGTCTCAAAATGGAGATGAACAGACTCTGTGACTCCAAGAGAAGAGCTGGTTCTGCTTCCATAGTTCAAATCACTCGATTATTTTAGATACAAAATATATTGAGATGAAGCACAAGTGCAATGAACGGTGGTATTTAGAATCTTCAGGCTTAGTTTCCATGTTTTCCACCGGAATAAAGTTACAGAATGCCTTTAGACTTCCAAACATGGTGCACAGCAATGAACTTAACACACAGTGTTGCACCAGAGTTCCAATATACGCACCAGGAACACAATCTTATGCTCATCTGAACAGCAACATCTAAGTTTCCCTGCATGTGATCCAACCGCTGCAAAATGGGAACCAATTCCATGACTACTCGGGGGAACCAGAGGTCTGTATCACAGAGGTTTCAGAAATGCAGAAGCTGAGGTAAAAAAGTTAGTTGTAGCAGACGAGAAGCAAATTATAAGACTAAGCCACAGACATTCCTTCCAAAGGAAACTTATTCCCGGCTAGGATATCTGCAGGCCAATAGTTTCCAAGCCTGACAAGTCAGTGACACCAGCAGGAAAGCTTTTATAAAGTACACGTTCTAGGATCTGATTACAGTCCTACTAAACTAGACCTCCCACACGTGGGCCCAGAAATCTGCATTTTAAGGAATGTTCCTCAGGTAATTACAATGTTAGTGCACACTTGAGAATTCCACTCTAGGGGTTGTCGTATCAGAATTACAGACCAGCACTCTGTTCCACACATCAGAATTCTCAGCATCCTTTGTGGTACTGAGAATCAAACCCAAGGACACTACCACTGAGCTACACCTCCAGGCCCCCTTTGTTATGGCAGTGTCTTCCCAAACAGAACTTGAATCTGTGCTCCTCCTGCCTCAGTTTCCCTCACTGCTAAGATTACAGGCATGTTCCGCTGCCCTCTGCTTCTCTGTATCACTTAAGCACTCCCTCTTTAAATCCAATGCAATGAAATCTTTGTTCTAGCACCTGCCCTGATGTGCAATTGCTCACCGCGTATTTCCCTGTGATCTGTATTCCCTCCTACACTGTAGGTTCCAGAGTGAGCCTGTCCCTGCCACACACCTCCAGCACAGGCCTTTGATGTGTGGGTACAGCCTTTGATGCCGGGAGCACACTGTAATCCCCTAGCGCCTTTCCTGGGACAGTTGCATACATAAGACAGGCAGAGAAGGAGTCACTTTTCCCAAGGGGACGAGATGAACCAGGGTCCCTGAGTGGCTCAAGATCACAGAGGAGCAAGTGGCGGGACCAAGTCTAACCCTGGGCTGCAGCTCCCCCCTCCACTTCCCTCCCGTGATCTTACACTGCCTTCCTCCCTTCAGAGAATACCAGAACTTGACTGTTTACCAACACAAACCAGGAGTCGCACCTGTGTCTCAGTCTTGTGTCTTCTTTACATGACAAGCAGCTCACAGACATAACCCACTGGAGCCTTAAGAAGAAGCACTGAAACACATTCTGGTCATTTTCACAAAGAAACAATAAACATTATGCAGAGTGGGAAATCAGGAGTTCATTGGAAAACCCTGGCATCATGAATTCTGATAATAATAATAAGAGTTGTGAAAGAAAGGATATTTGGCTAGGAAGCAACTTCTCAAAAAAAAAAAGGTAGGGTAAAAGAATCATTAGCTGAGAAGAAGGAAAGGATGTTTAACTGAAACGGATACAGAGGAAAAGTTAGAGAATCAAATATGATGACATTATTCTACCTAAGAAACCTTTAAGAATCTAAAAGGCATATCTAAAAGAAGAAATTCAATAGATTAAAGATACAATAGTAAATGTTGAAATTTCTAATCTGGCCATTGAAAATCTAATTTTAACAAAAATGAAATTAGAAGTGAGGCATGAAGGTACATACCCGTAGTCTGAGCACTTAAGAGGCTGAGGCAGGACGATCAGAAATCCAAGCCTAGCATGGGCAACATAGCAAGTTCAAGGCCAACCTGGACTACCTAGTGAGACACTGCCTCATAAAACAAACTCCCCTCAAAAAAAATGAATTTCAAAATTGTGCATTAGAAAGTAATAATATTTTGTGAACGTGGCCTTTGACATAACTATTCTATACCTGGAGAATTATATCTCATTGTAACCCAGATTTTAAGTTGCACAAAGGTATAATGGAAATAGTTACTAAACCTATTAGCACGCCAGCAATTAATTTCTCTGAAGAAACTAGTAAATAAAAATCTCTAACAAAAGAATAACATAAAAGAGAGAAAAGAACATAACAAATTAGGTAATAAAATCAGCAATAAAATATCCAGCCATTTTAGAAAAAAAAGGGGGCTTTATTGAGTATCTGAATTAGAAGCCACAGTCACCTCAGAAAGCACTTGACTACAGGCCTCCCAGGGTCCTCTCTGAAGCATTAATTCAGATGGACTCACGATAAAGCGGTCAAAAGACTTTAAATCAGTGGGAGTAAATTAAAGCAAAGAGTGATAATCACGTGATACAGGCCTAAGAGGTAGGGAAAGTCCCAGTGGGAACCAACAGATTTGGTAGCACTCTTCAACTGTGACATCAATGAAAGGACTGATAGTCCTCAGATTAAAATCCCAGATGATGCCAAGTAAAAAAGGAGAAGGAAACACACAGGAAAGAGCTATTTACTAGCCAGATTTTGTGATCAATTAGCCATAAACATCTGGAATTAAAATATACATTATGGACAGTTATACTTTCAAAGCTGTATACAGAGTAGAGATTTTAATGATCATGGCTAAAGGAGTCCATTATACAAAGGACTTGATTGTAATATAAGAAATTGGGTATTGTGGCACACACCTTAGTCTCAGCTGCTCAGAAGGCTGAGGTGGGAGAATCACTGGAGGCCAGGAGTTTGAGACTGGCCTTTGCAACTCAAAAAACATGGTCATGGGCTGGGGATTTAGCTCAGTGGCTTAAGTGCTTGCCTGGTAAGCGCAAGGTTATGAGTTCGATCCCCAGTACCAAAAAAAAAAAAACAAAAAAAAACACATGGTCACTTTCCCACCTAAAAAAAAAATGTATCTTCTACATTTTTATTTTTGTCCATCAGTTTTTCTTAAAACAAGGCAAACCTGAAGATTTAAAAATAAGTCAGCATAATCTGAAACCAACTGATTAAGGAAAATGTGCAATAATCAAACTGCATTTTTTAGCCTAATAACTCACATAGATTTATAATTTATTTTTTAAGTGTCTGAAAGAGCCAGGCATGGTGGTACATGCTTGTAATCCCAGCACTTGGCAGGTTGAAGCAGGAGGATTATTGTGAATTCGAGGCCAGGCTGGGCTACATAGTGAGTTCAGCTCACCCTGAACTACATAGTAAGACCATGCCTCACCAAAAAGAAAAAAACTTAAAAAACCAGTATCTGAAATAATACCAACTTCAAACAGGGAATATGCTTTTTAACCTATATGGAACTGCCACTGAATCAAGTGTCAATGCTTTGTTCGGCATATAAAATTTTAAAAAGAAAGGAGGACAAGCAATCTATCAGGGCGTAGGCAAATCTGCCACAAGAAAATCTGGAAAGGCTTTAGAAACATTCCAGTCCCTTAAAACCAGCTTGGTCAGGATATTTAAGCACCCTGCTTCCCCAGGACTACTCACAAGATCAGGAGTATAATTACCGTATCATCAGTATGCCAAGTTAATTATTACATCACCCTGCACACACTATGATGCAGCCACTCTCCTGAGATTTTTGTGGGTGGCAGGCTGGGCAGGGGCAGGGACAGATGCCGTTTCATGTTTTGGTTTGGGTTTTTATCTTTGCAAGTGAGGGTGGGTGAGCATTGCTCCATTCCCAGCCTCCCGGACAACAGCAGCGTCATTTGCAAGTAAACAGGACAAGATGACGCATTTTAAAACACAACTACAGTGATGACTCACATGAAACTCACACCCAGGATCAAAGGCACTAGCAAGGGCCTATGCCTAACCAAGGAACTTACTGGCTACAGACACAAGATGACCAGGCAGAGGCCCTTAGCCATGGACAGAGAAGCACTTCATGTCAGACTCACGCATCTGAAACCCATGCCAGGACAGGAAGTGCCCTGCACCCGCATGGGGCCTGAGAGCTTGAGAAGCACTGTGTGTGGTGATACTGACCAAGCCGCTGGTCACTGTGAAGACCTGCAGCCTGGATAAATCACAGCTATGCAGGGCCACAGCCCTATCAGAACCAACAGGGACCAGGGCAGGGAGAAGTGAGGCCCCAGGCAAGTTTAAGTGGGAGGTCCTGGGCCACAGCAAGCGGACAGAGGATCTGGAAATGATCTGAGATGCTTCAGAGGTGCTATTAGAAGTAGCAGAGCCAAACCCACGAATAAGAAGGGAACAGGTGGGCACTGTGCCGGTACCCACAGTAATGACAAAACAAAGCCAAATCATCACAAGCACTGACAACCTGATGATTATAAGACACCATGGCATTAATCACAAGGCTAATGGCCACCAATTTTGATCCTTCAGTGTCAGCTCTTCGCATCACTGTGAAGCAGAATTCACCAAGTGCTGGGCTGCTCACTCCAAGGATCACTGGTAGGAATCCAAACTTCGCAAACATCACTGTCAACATTTTAAGCAAAAGTTTTTATGAGTAATTAAATAGAAAAACCAATTAATTTAGACTTGATTTCCTTTCTTTCACCAGGCAAACTCTGAATGGAGCATCACCAGGCAAAAAACCCACTAAAGTTAGAGATGGAGGAAAAGGAGCTTTGATGATAATCTATAAAATATAACCTGACCCTGGAAAATAAGAATTAGAGGAAATCCAAAAATTCCTACTCCAACTGTAACAAGACTGGGTCAGATTTCTGAAAGGAAGTATAAAACAATCCCTGAAATCCCGATTTCGTCGTCTTCTGCTTTGCTTTCTATACCTTCTCTAACACACACAGACATACACACACACACACAGACCCTGCCCTCTGTGACAAGTGAGGCAGGAAGGCCCATTTCTGTTTTTAGACCACTGACTCCGTGCCTTTCTATGCTCCGTCCCATCTTCCCATTCATAACTAACCACAGGAGCCACGATATCGAGGGGTAGCCTGCCCATGAAGTCACAGGACCAGCCCAGAAACCACATAGGCTCATCGGAGACATCATCAGAGATTTTTAAGTCTTGTATAGGATAGAAAAGCACAAAAGCACCCGTGAGCTTATGTGTTTAGGGCTTCCTCCCTATGCTCCTTAGCAATTAAACTTGATTATAGCCAGCAGCTCCCATCATAATTACCAGAAGCCCAGAGCAAGAGCGTCTTGTTAGGGAGCTATTTATAACCTGGAAGTTGTGTCTCTTTCTTCTCGTGATCACCCTTTACTTTGTGAGGAGGATATCACCCGACACCCCAGACACAAGGAAGCAGATTCCTGCATCACCCGGGGCGGAGGTGACAGATGCCTGCAGAAGCGAAGCTGCCAGGGCCAGAATGACACCCACGTGCCTTGTGTCTTCTGGTGCAGGGGCAGCGGGACAGCAACCCCAGCAGGGGTGGTCAGCATAGCCACACTGTGCACAGTGTGTGAGGCAAGCAACCGGCTCAGAAAAGCAACAAGAAGAGGTGTCCCCGCCAACCACCATGAAAGCCACCACTGCCCGCTTACTGAACAGGATTCTTTTTTTTTGTTTTTTAAGTACGGACAGCACACATTTAAGTGTTTGATCCTGTGCCAGGTCAAGCCTAGTCTTAACGCAAACAGCACACTCTGATCTCAGAGTTAATGGAGGCATGGGAAGGTCATGGAACCTACCACAGGTTGCCTCACTGACCAGAACAAAGCTGGCATTTGAGCTCAGGCAGCCAAGTGCTGGCAACCACAATCTTCACCACCTCCACCCCTCACCCCTTGCTATCATCTGGATCCATACCACTGCCGGTCTGGAAGAAACCAGAGTATAGAATTCTCAGAAGAGACCCTCTAATCCAACCCCACCCATTTACAAGTGTGAAAACCAAAACCCCAAGGCCTCACATGACTCGCTGTAGATCACACAGCTGACCATCACGTCAAACCATCCAGAATAAATGCTGCTAAAGAAACCGTCCAACTAGATGGTAAGTTTCTCAGGAATCAGGAGCTATTACTTTGAGTTAGTTTCAGAAATACAATAGTCATTGTGTCCCTTTTACAAAACCATAGATTTCACTGGAAATCATCTGAGATAGTGGCTTTTACAAAAGAAGAAAACTGAGGCCCTGAAAGGCTACGTGATTTGGTCAAAGTCATGTCAGTAATCATAGTTGAGGCTGTGCTGAGTTATCAATTAGCCATCTCACCAGGCATAGTGGCACACACCTGTAATCCCAGCACTCAGGAGGCTGGGGCAGGAGGACTGCTACAAATTCAAGGCCAGCCTAGGCTACATAATGAGGTCAAGGCCTGGACTATATAGTGAGACCCTGTCTCAAAAAAAGAAAAATTAGCCATCTAAATATAATGCCTTACTGCCTCATTTCTACAAGACTGGATAACCTGCAAAGTTCAAGTCTTAAATAAGTCATCTGGTGGTGTGAGCCTCACGTAAGTGATTAATGAGTGCCCCACCAGAATCTATGTGCCAGTCCTAGAGACCTGGCTTTCTAATGGTTACACAATCCACCAGCAAAGACAGTGTGCATACAGAAGAAACTGAGCACCTCAATCTCAGAGTCCTGTGGTTCAGAAAAGTGCTATCTAGCATATCTGTCCTGCACTTAGTCACCACTGTCCTCCACCAACCCTAATTAAAGAAATTAAAACAAATTGTTTTTGAGCATTTCATGTGAAGTAACTGAAGACATCTTACAGAGCAAGACCAAACTTCACAACTGTAAGACTTTTTTCTTAGTATAAGTCCTCTCAACAGGCCAGGAGTATAGCTCAGAGGAACAGCACCTGCCTAGCAAGCGCGAGGTCATGAGTTTGATTCCCGGTACCAAAAAAGAAAGTCCTCTCAGGTAATTTTTCAGATTTGTCTCAGAAGACTTTTGCACCCTGTTAAAAGTTGCTGTTAGGTCTGGCATGGTGGCATACACCTGGAATCCCAGGACTTCGGAGGCCAATGCAGGAGGGTCACTGCAAGTTCAATGCAAGCCTGTACTGCAGAGCAAAATCCCTTCTGATTCAAAAAGACAAAAAAAAAAAAAAAAAGTTGCTGTCCTGCACTGAAAGGGAAGCCATTAAAATGCAGTTCAGATCAGGACACGTCCACCTAAAATTAAACACCAGAGACATAAGTGTATTTCTAGGCAAATATCTTTCACCCAATAATATAAAGACATTCTGTAAGTAGAGAACGTTGACCTAACACGTTGATCAGAAATGGTCAGGATGTTTAAGATCTAGGATTCACTCCCTATAGACTTATTTGTTTAAATTTCACCTTTATCCTTACAGAAAGACATCCTAAAACTTCTATGACTTTCCTAAGAATTCAAAGCCAACAACAAGGGAAAACCAAACAAGACAAGATCAAAACACCCGACAAGACCCAAACCTATTATTATTATTATTATTATTATTATTATTACTACTACTACTACTATTACTATAGTAGTAGCATAGCTAAGAATTCTGACATGCTGGACAGTAGAAAGCCAGGAACCATGTAATTTCATTTCAGATCCTTGCAAATTATGTAATTTCATCCTGCTGAGAATATTAATGACATGAATATAGTCCTTACTTTTAAAGGAGAGTAACCCCCACCTGCCTTTCTCAGTTATATTCAGTAACAGGGATTAGCATTTTTGCAGGGTGACAGTTTCACAAGCGATCACAACTCCCAGGAGAGGAAATAAGCTCTGAATTTACCATCAGGTGACACACAGCTGCTGGAAAAAGGAGCAAATGGAATGCCTGATTCCCCAGGGACAGCTGTCACTTGGCAGTAGGGCTCCAGTCACCAAGGAGAGAGAAAGGGCCTAAGAGGCAGATTTCTGATGGCTTAAGGAAAAGGAAAACAGGCTGCAAAGTCCTCTTTAGACCGAAGTCCCCGGGTCCTAGAAAAAGACTGTATCAAGTTGGGGCCAAAAAACACAGGCATAGGACCAAAGCACTAGAGAACCTAAGAGGTGATGGGACTTCAGCAAAACTAACCAACCTCTCCTTCCTAGGCCTTGGGACCCAGAACCGCAGGGACATCCGAAGTGGGTGAGCCCTTCCTGCCACCCACCTCTCCGTAAGGTGGCTGGCTGTCGGCTTCCTGACTTTCTGATTTTGCCATGTTTTAGATGACTCTGAGGGCATAACTAAGCTCAGTTTCTTCATCTGTAAAGTGGGGCGTGAAACAGCTGCAGCAGGCTTGTGCTACGGATAAAATAAAATGACAAAGTGTTTAGCACAATGCCTGGCATGTCTTAAAAACTACAAAGCATTTGCCATGAAAACAGCCCTCCTTAGACTCCCCATTTGAAACCACATCAAAGTTTTTTTTTTAACTAAGCTCTCATTTATTTTCCAGAAAAATTATATCTTCTAACCTCTCATTAAATCCATCCTACAGCTCCTGTGGAGGTCCAATTATTTGGTTAGCAAATTCTGCTTTAAAATGCTGATTAATTTCTTTATAGGTTTCCACAATTCCTTGCCTCACTGTTTACTTTTAATGAAGTCAGCAGCACTAAAAGAGAGTTCAACTATCCAAGGGGAAATGGCACCCCATTTTCCTTAGCACACAAACACACAATTACTCCAAGAAGGCCCAGGCTTGACTCACCAGAGGTACATGTGTGGGTGTCCCATCAGGCAGTATGTGGCAATCATACATGTAAAGCCGGGTCATATACACATTTAACTCTTTCAGGCTAATGGGAACTGAATTCACCACAGAAACCAGGAAAGCCTGTTTTTTATACCCACTAAAAATAATCCACAATAGCACACTAAGCCGCTTCCTACAATCCACTAATAGCCCACAGAATAGCACAGACCCTATAGTAACTACTGAGTAACAATGTAGCAGGGGCTGGAGCAGAAATAATTTTTATTTTCTATCTCTACTTTGGAAGAAGACCCTTTTACCTTCAAAGACTTTTTTTCCTGAGTCAACTCCATTCGCACATTTGATGTTTTTCCTGATTCTATGATTATGGCTTGGAGTTTTAAAATAGAAGGAACTTGAGAAATAAAGTAACTTGAAAATTTAAAGTCAAAGAAGTCTAGAGCATCATTACTGACAATACTTTGTAGGATAATTCTTTAATGTGGCGAGCTCAAAAATGTCTCCAACTCTGCCAAGCACCTTGTAAGGGGATCACCCACGACTGAGAACCACTGGTTTGGAAGGACCTGAAACCTGCACTGCGCTCCACATACAATTCCTAACTGATGTGAAACTGCAAACAGCTTTCGAGGAGGAAGACCAGGCAGCTGTGGAGTCCCCATGTTTTGCTATGGAATCCCCATTTCTGCCTCTGTCATGGGGAAACTGAAAGCAAAGACTATGAGCCTGAGCTAATGCCAGACCAAGCAGCCCAGCACGGCACACAGGCAAACCCAGTCTCTACTTCCAGACCCTGTGTTCCCACCTCCTTCCCCAAAAGCCGAAGAGAGCAACCCAAATTCTCCACCCTCAGTCTCTCCTTGAAGGCTTCGGTCCTGAAATACCTGCTCTAAACTCCACTTTGCCTCCCTGTTTCCAAATCCCTACTGCTCCTTTTAAAGATTATGCTCAAAAGGCATGAAAATTCCCACACCCTTGAAAAAAATAATCCTCCTAGTTGAAGTGCACAGGCTAGAAGGTTACACGGGCTGAGGGTGACACCATCGTCCAAAGACTAGGACATTCACAATTTCCATCAACACAGTAATGACTCTTTCAATACAGATGAGTTTATACATCAGTTCAGACTCAGAGCAATTCAGCTACATGACCTGGACAAAGCCTTTAATTTTTTTAAGCCATCTTAGCCATCTGTATAGTGCACAGTCCAGTCTACACTCTTACCAACAGTAGGGAAGGGTTCCTTTTCTCCTCCAGCCCCTCCAGCATTTCTTATTGGTTGATTTCTTGACAATAGCCACTGGAGTGAGATGGAATCTCAGTGTTGTTGTAATTTGCATCTTTCAAACAACTATTAACGTTGAACATTTTTTCACATATTATTTTGCCATTTCTACTTCTACATCTGAGAAGTGTCTATATCAGATACCCATTTTTGGACTGGATCTTAAACATATATTTTTATATAATATAAAATATATTCTATATATATTTATATAGAATCTATATTTATATAGAATCTATATATATTTATATAGAATATAATATATTTATAAATATATATTTAATATAAATATATTTATATATAATATATGCTTTATATATTCTAGATAGTAGTCCTTTGAGGAACAGCTGCAAAGAAGTTTTTGCCACACTGGGTTGTCTCTTCACTCTGCTGGTGGTTTCTCTTGCTGTGCAAAGCTTTTTAATCAGATGAGATCCCAGTTGCTGATTCTTTGAAACATTTTCCCTGCAATCAGGAATTTGTTCATAAAGTCTTTAGCTACATCTGTGTCTTCAAGAATACTACCTATTCCCTCTGCAGATTGAGTGCTTCTGCTTTAATATTTAGCTCTTTGATCCATTTGCAGACTGTGGAGGGAGAGAACCAGGCCTCACAAGGAAGTGATCCCCTCCTGGAAACCGTATCATTTTCACTGTTTTCTTGGGTTGGGTTTTACTCTCTTTTGTTTTGTTTGATGATGTTAAATCTGATGGCAGGAGCAACTATTTAAAAGACAGCAAGACATACTATGGTAGCCATTTTGGGTTTACTATTAGCTTATTTTGAAGTTGTTTATTGCATTTATTGTTTTGTTTTTATTGTTTCTATTCTATTCTGTTCTGTTCAATTTTTACTGTGTCCAAAGATATCTGCAGCTAATCTGAAGACATCAAGAGGCATTATGGTAACTATTGCTGATTTTGTAAGGTTTTGAAGTCCTGTATCACTTACACTAGTTTATTTTGTTTGGTTTTATTTCCCTTGGTTTTATCCTCTTTAAAATTATACATAGATATAGATATAGATCTTTGATCCATTCTGAGTGCATGGTGAAGCATACATCTAGTTTTAGTCTTTGGCATGTGGAAAGCTGGTTTTTCCAGCACCATTTATTAAATCGGCTATCTTTCTTCCAGTGAAGGTGTTTGGCCCCTATGTGAAAGATAAGGTGAAGCAACTGCATTTGGAGTTTGTTTCTAATTCTCCTAATCTGTTCCATCGATCCCCAGTTCTGTTTTTTTCCAGTACTATGCTGCTTTATCATGTAGCTTTGTAGTATAATTTTAAGTCAGGAACTGTGATACTTCCTGCCTTGCCTTTATTCCCCAGAACTGCTCTTGCTATTCTAGGTCACTTCTAGTACCAAATGAATTTTAGAACTTTTTTTTTAATTATGTGAGGTATGCTATTGGTATTTTAATTGGGATTGCATTAAATCTATGTAACAATTTTGAGAATATGACCATTTTCTTCATACCCAACAGCAAGGGATAACTTTTTTGTTTGTTTGTTTGTTTGTTTGTTTTGTTTTTTTGAGACAGGGTCCTGCTTTGTAGTGCAAGCTGGTCTTCAACTCATGATGTAGCCCAGGCTGGCCTTGAACTTGCAGTGATCCTCTGCCTCAGTCTCCAGAGTGCTGGGATTACAAACATGTACCACCACACCTGGCTCCATTTTCTGACATCCTCTTTGATCTCCTTTTCAGAGTGCTGTAGTTTGGGGGAGGGTTGGGTTTGTGTGTGTGTGTTTTGTTTCTTTTGAGACAGGGTCTCCCTATGCAGTTCAGGCTGGCTTTGAGCTCACTTCGTAGCCCAGGCTGGTCTCAGTCTCACAAGATCTTCCTGCTTCAGCTTACAAAGTGCTGGGATTACAGGCATGTACTATCACACCTGGCTAAGAGTACTATAGTTTTTACTGTAAAAATCTTTATTTCCTTTGTTAGATTGATTCCTAAGGGTTTTTAGAGGGAGGTTGCTTATTTGTTTTGATTTTTGGGATGCTTTTTTTTTAATGCTACTGTGAAAAGTGTGATTTTCCTAATTTCTTGCAGTGAGTTTGTTATTTGTATACAGCAATGCTATTGTGAGTGTTAACTTTGTAGCTAGCTATGTTACTGAATTTGATTATTAAATCTAGAAGCCATTTAGTGGAGTGTTTGAGTTCTTTTATGTAGGGTACTATTATGTCATTTACAAATAATTTCAATTTAACTTATTTTCCTATCTTTATTCCTTTTATTTCTTTCTCTTATCTAATTGGGCAGGTCACTGTTTCCAGAACTATAGTGGATAGGAGTGGTGACAGTAGACATCTTTGTCTTCTTCCTGATTTTAGAGTGAAAACTTTCAGTTTTTGAGCATTTTGTATGATGTTCACTATTGATGTCATATATGGCTTTTATCAGATTAAGATAAAGACCATCTATTCCAATTTTCTATAGCATTCTAATCCTGAATTGGTGTTTGATTTTGTCAAATGCTTTTTCTCCCTCTATTGAGATGATCATATGGTTTTTGTCCTTAAGTCTGTTAATATAATGTATTACATGAATTGATTTGTGTATATTGAACCATCCCTGCATTCCTGAGATGAATCCTACTTGGTAATGGTGTACAATCTTCTTGCTAAGTTGCTATGTTCTGTTTACCAATATCTTATTGAGAATTTTTGCATCTATGTTCATTAATAAGATTGGTCTATGTTCATTAATAAGATTGGTAGTTCTCTTTTCCGGTTGGATCTTTCTCTGGTTTTGGTATTAGGGTAACGCTTACTTACAGGAATAAATTTGGGAGTATTGCTTCCTTTTCAGTTTCACTAAGGAGTCTGAGAAGTAGTGGCACTAGGTCTTCTAAATTTTTTGTAAATTTAGCAATGAATCCATAGGGGCCTGGGCTTTGTTCATTTAAGCTTGCTGTGTTTTACCAATATGGGAATTCACTGCTATAAATTTCCCTTGTAGGACTGCTTCCATTGTATTCCATAAGTTGTAGCATGTTGTATTGGATCATGGCTTAATTGTAAAAAATATTTAATTTCATCTGTGACCCACTGGTTGTTCAGGATGGTGTCATTTAATATCCATGTGTTTATATAGTGTGTGTTTGTTTGTTTTGGTACCAGGAATTGAACTCATGACTGCATGCTTGCAAGGCAGGTGCTTATGCCTCTGAGCTAAATCCCCAGCCCCTTTTTTGTGGCTTCTTTTGCCACTGTACCATGCACTATGGTCTGATAACATCCACAGGATAACTGCAATTCCTTTGCAATCCTGTCTTCTATACCTGATATTCCTTCTTCTCCATGGTTCATTCAGATGTATATACTTTCAATGAAATTTTTAATCTGGATATCTTGTTGAATCTCCTTTGTGAATTTCATTTCTTTCCTATGTTGGGTATTTCTGATTTCTATCATTTTTCTAAGTGCCTCTATTATTTTATGTGTCTACCCTAGATCCACTGAGCAAGTCTTTCATTATGAATGTCATTTCTTTTTTAGCCTACAAGATTATTTCTGATTTTCTCTGTAGCCTCATTCATCTGGTTTCCTGCTGAAAATTCAAGTAGGTGGGTTCTGATTTTCTCTATGTTTTTGGCCCCTGGACTTATCTTGGGTGGCCTGGTGGATAGGAGTTGCATTTTGCTTCTGTGTCTTGTCACTTTCTGGTTTTTAAATTCTAAATTTTTTTTTCTGTTGTAGCCTTATCATTAGCATTGAGGATTCCCTAGGAAATATCTATTCCCCAGAGATGTCTTTTAGGTTTAGGTGGCTCTTGTCTGTGCCAAAATCCTACCTTCCCAGTTTATTAGGAATGAGAAATTGCTTTCTCTTTGGCCCAGTACCCAATCCTTTGATACTGGACTATGGTAATGGTTATGGCCCCAGACAATTACAGTGTTGTCATACAAGGGAGAACAACCAGTTACAACAGGTATGACACCCTGAATAAAACAGTGCAAATAGCAATAATAATAGCATCAAGCTCAGCCTAGAAACTGACAAACTGTTGTAACTATTTTTGGTACCTTTAAGCATAGGAGTAAGATCTACAGTTATATATCAAAAGCTGGTATAAACCAGGAACTTGTATCCAGTGAGTTTCCCCCTAGTAGAGTGATTTTGCACTTGGGGGAGGGGAGTTACTAAAATGGGTAGGGGAAAAATAGAGATAAATGAAGAGAAATACAGCAGAACCAAGACTAAAGGAAAAAGAATGATCACCCAAGCTTTGGGAAACTGAAGTAGAGGCTGGGAGAGAAATAATAAAGAAGAAACCAAAAGAATATTGTAGCAAACTAGAAAGACTAAAGACAATGTTCACTCACATGGAAATATCAAAAATCAAGGAAGACAATTGAGGAAACAGAGACAAAGATGAACAAAACAAAACAAACAATAAAAGTAAAAACCTAAACAATGAAAAAAACAGATGGAAGAAAGAAAACTAATACTAACAAAATAATAATGTTAAAGTTCACCTGCTTTCCACGGTTCTGTGGTGGTGTCATAGCAGAGCCCGAATCTGTTCTGGGAGACCCCACCAAGCCCGCGGTAGGATTAGTGCTGAGTGCAGGTCTGATCGAAGCCTCTGGGCTGTGGCCAGAGTCTTCAGCCAGCGACTTCCTGTATGTCCCGCAGTAGCCCGCCCACGTCCCCTCACCCAGTTGGTGTCAGTGTCCCTCTTCCATTGCCCTAGCGCCTTCAGACAGAGACAGCCTGTCCAGGTACAGCTGCCCCTCTCCGGGCCGTGCACGGCCTCCTCCATCCCACGGCACTGGCCAGTCTCTCTTCTGTCATGCCACTGACAGCAGGGCTGGGGGGCGCTGCCTGCCAACTCACTGCCCCTGCTGCCACTGCAGAGACAGCCGAGGGCTGCTCACTCCCACTTCCTTCTCCTCTCTCGCTGGGCGCAGGTGGGGGGGCACTGACTTCCCACTCATGGGGGCACAGCAGGCAAGGCTGCTCAGGTCCTGCATCTGTCCCCCCTCTCAACTCCTAGAGCAGGGCAGGAGGAGTGGTACTGTTCTACTCACTGTCTTCACCACTGCAGCTGCAGTCCCTAACCTTATGGTCACCAGAGGTTCCAGTTAGCAGCTGTGGTGCACCAAAAAAAAAAAAAAAAAAAAAAAAAAAAAAAAAAAATTAGCAGCCCACAGGGAGGAAACAGCTACCTGGCCATTTGCCCCTGTATGTGAGCCAGTGAAATCTGCTACCAGGCTGCAAGGTCCTCTGTTTGGGGAAAGGCGAAAGAGACAGGGGCCTCATACTCCAGATCTGTCCTGTGTGGCTTGAGTGTGCCGTGCTATTGCAGTCCATCGGTTTTTGGGAAACCTCCCTGAATGGTGGTCCCTGCTCTGCACACAGGCTGAGGTCCCGTCTAGGCTGCTCTGCCATTTTACAAAGTTCTGTATCTATGTTTGTTTGATCTACAAGTCTCTTATTTCAGATTGACTTTGGCATCAGAATACACGTTCTTCCTTGCTTCCAATTACCTGTGTTTTTCACTGATTTTCTCTGACACTCCATAGTGGCTCCTCCCCTACTCAGCCCTGTTCAATCTCCCTTACGCCACGTTTTGATTATCCCTGCTTCATCTGCTGATGGACCGCTAGCTTGCTTCCACCTCTTAGCTGCCATGAATAATGCTGCTAAGTAGAGAGTGTGCTTGAATTTCCAGACCCTGCTTCCAATTTTTCTGACACGTACCAGTGGTGGAACTATTGGATTCCTGTAGATATTAACTCTAGTTTTAATTTCTTGAGGAAATCCTATGCTTTTTTCATAACGCAGATCCCTTCGTCTTTTGTAGCTCGGGTCCCTTGCCTGTCAAATTAGCATTGTTACAAATGGGGCTAGCTGAGATGATCGCTAGCTCACATCTTGGCTTGACCCTTACTACTAATAAGAACTTCAGCCAACCAGGCCAGCACACCCTCATTCTGTCTCATCAACCTTCTGCAGTGGAAAAACTTCTGATACCTGTTCTCCAAAACCATTTCTAACACAGATTTCACATTTATCACACTCTCAAGTCTCTGTTAACTTCTCCGGATTTTCAAGCAAAGCCCTGTATGGAGCGATTTGCTTTCTCCCCACTCAGTGTTAGAAGCGCAACCTAGAAATGCAGACTCACCTCAGAGCCCACACGTTCCACCAGGGGACCCGGCAGTGGTCCTGCCATCACACCACCGTGGGGTAAGGAGTCAAGACTGACAGAACCATGACCAGCGGTGTCCCCGCCAACAGTGGCTCCAACCCCAAGTCCAGGACAAGAGGTCCAGCCTGGACAAAAGCTAAGGTGCGCCAGTCTTTTCATTCTTGCTGCTCAAAAATATGGCCCTCACACAAGCAACCGTGAGGTTCCCCAGGAGCATAGTAGAAACTCGGACTCTCACCTCTGACTTGAACAGAACCTGCATTCTAGCAAGATTCCCTGGTGATTCACACACACACTGAAGTTTCACACACACACACTCTGTTTATAGCAGAGATAATAAGTTCATAGCTAAGTGAAGCAAGAGGTCAATTAAATCATGTTTAATATATCATCAGGCCAGCCACAGTGAAGCACACCTGAAATCTCAGCTCCTGGGCAGGCCAAAGCAGGGGATCACAAGTTTCAGGCCAGGCTGAGCAATGTATCAAGACCTTGACTCAAAATAAAAAGGGCTGAGGATATAGTTCCGTGGTAAAGTGCTTGCATCAATGTCACTAAAAAGGCTGGTCTAGATTTGCAGGTAGGCTGAATAAACCAATGTGCACCCAGCCAACTTTTCCACAGTAAGTAGTGAGTTCCTACGCAGTTAGACCATGAAGTTACTGTTCCTTGGCATCTTAGACTAATTTGTCTTACAGTCTAGAAATGATTGCCATGCAGCACACATTCATTCATCACTGCTAACGTAGGGAACGAGCACATGTTCTGACCCGGATGAACCGTCCTGACCCGGATGAACCGTCCTGACCCGGATGAACCGTCCTGACCCGGATGAACTGCCCCAGAATTATCACTTCTCTTGGTTCTGCCAGTGTCCCTGAATCATTTCCTCAAATCCCTGTATCATCATCCCCCCTCGCATTCAACTTCAGTGGAGATTAGTTTTTTTGTTTATTCATGATTTGCACACAGCCTACTTCCAAAAAGGATTTTATGTGGCTTACAAAGGTAAACGAGATAAGCAAAATTAAAGCAGAATTATAAAACCAGGTAAAAGTTTTCTTTCCTTTGCAGAGTTCTCCCTGCCTTCCCTGCCCAGTTTAGGAAAAGAAAGAAGAACATAATGTGACGGGTGAATCTGAGATGAACCGGGCAGGGAGGGGAGGTCTGCTGAACCCCTTCTTCACGCCTCCCGCCTCCCGGTAGTAATTAGCACTTGGGGAGGAAAAGCCGGGAAAAGCCAGCTGGGCGCTGACCAGCGTGGAAAGACCCAAGGCTACCACAGGTCCTGGGCCCCTTGCCGGTGGCTGGATGGGTAAGTTCATCTGATATTGTGACTATCAAAAGTCCACTTGCTCAAATTATGAGCTGTGTGCTTGCACCTCATTTCTTCAGGTTCCAAAAGTGTTAATTTGGCCCCCATTCGTTTATAAGCCTTTTGTTATGTTTTTTCAATTAGCTCACAATTCAAGTGCAGAGAAAAAGGATGCTATCTATCAGGCCCTTTGAAAACCTCAACTAAAAAGTTCAAGAAAAAGTAACGCCATGAGGCATTTCAGGGGGGTTTGTAATAGTGACCAGAAAAAGACCAAGAAAGTCCTGAACTCCTGGTTACCAGGGTAAAAGGGGAAATGCGCCCTGTAGCTGATGTGGCAAGGACACTGGGTACTTCCCTACAGATTGGAAAATCTAAAAGCTGCCATCCCCAGTCACACCGTCCTCGCGGCTACTGATCCACAGCACACAGAGGTAAGCTGCAGACTTTCCCCACAGTGTTTCTAAGGAGCGATGTCATGTCCCCACCACCACCACCATCACAGTTATGAAAAACAGGGATTGGAGGTATAGCTCAGTGGCACAGCATCTGCCTAGCATTCACAAGGTCCTGGGTTCAATACCCAGCACACCCTCACTCACAAAAAAGATATAAGGACATGTGTATTCAGAAGAGAAAAACATCTACGAATACACACACACACAACTATAGTGTTTATGTCAATGTTTACAAAATGTTGAAAAAATAGAACTCAATTTTAAGTTCACTGTACCTTTAAAGGATAAAAACAAGAAAAAGAAGCCACGTCAGGTTTATTTGTCACATGACGATCCAGTCAGTGCTCTGTATCCACGTCCTGCATAAACAGGTGCACAGCTTTGTAATGTCAATGCCCCACCTGGCCTCCCCACCCATGGGCTCCATGTCCACTGACTCAATCAAGCAGTGATTAAAAATATTAGAAAAAAAAAAAACACTTGTCTGGGCCCAGTATTTTGCTCAGCTCAGTAAGTACTTGCCTCGCAAGCATGAGGTCATGAGTTTGATTCCCAGTACCAAAAAATAAAACACTTGTCTGTAATACATACAGACCATTTTTCCCCAGTGCTGGGAATTGAGGCCAGGGCCTTTAGAGTGAGCTGTATCCTCAGACTTTTTCAGTGTTTGAGACAGTCTTGCTCAATTGCTAAGCTGCTCAGGCTGGGCTGAGGGAAATTGGGAATCTTCCTGCCTCAGCCTCCCAGAGCACTGTTATCATAGTTATGTACCATAAATGCAGCCAAATGTTTTTATCTTATTCCCTAAACAATACAGAATAACCTAGGATTTTCACAGTAGTAGATGTTAAATGTAATCAAGAAATGATTTAAAGTACAGACATATGTGCAAATGCTATGCCATTTCTTGGGTGAGCTGGTATTCTGCTTTGATAACAAAGTATTGCCCCTTAAAATGTACAGAACACTTGCTCACACAGAATCTTACCTAATTCTCCAAATGCTAGGAAGAGGGGAAAAATGTAGTCATCCGCCTGGAGACAGGAGGAGGTAAAGAGTTTGTCTTAGCCCCAGGAGCAGTGTGACTAGAATAAAGCCAAACCACAGACTCTCCGCCTCTGTCTCCAGACTCTCTGAAGCCCAGTGCCAGTTCCACCCTTGTCTGTGGCAGAGTCGGACTGGTGGTTAAGGGGAGCTGGCATAGCTGGTGCCCACACTGCTTGAAAGACAGCTGCCCCCTACTCTCTGCTTACCTCGAGTACCACCTAATCGGAGCACCGGCTTGGCACTGTGGAAATGCACCCTTTCCTTTCCTTTCCCACCATCAGCCCTTCTTTCTCTTTTCCCTGGTGGTTCACAGATTTCTTGCTCCCAAAGGATCACAGTCTCTCTCTCTGCCCTTCAGATCTAATTACAAATCGCAGTCTAATCGCACATCCTCCTCCTTGTAAATAGCTACAAAGCTTCCTCGTGCTCCTGGGCAATCCCTGGCGTTTCTCTTTGTGGAGCAGTTAGGCCCACGGAGTGGGTAAGAGCCCTGCTATCTCCCTCTGTGACCACGTGGCTTCCACACTCACGGCTGCCAGATGCTAACACAGGACTTGCAAAGGACGAAGATACACAACGGCTGTCCATTACTTCGGATATCTGTTCCTGCCTGTAATTACTAATGCGCTACTTGATTTTTCTTTTTCTTTTTTCTCTCTCTCTTTTTTTTTCTTCTGTGGTTTTAATGGGAAGTTAGAAAGACTGACAGGAAGGCTAAGAGAAGGGTGGGGGTGAAAAAGGAAATACAGAAGAGCAGTTTTGTGAAAAATAAGAAAATTAGTTTAACCCATTACTTATTAGGAAACAATCCTGAGTTGTAATTAGTTAACACTGCTCATATCCTGAGGCCATGGAAGTCTATTTCATCATAATGTGTACAGCAATGGCACGGGAAGCACCTTCTTTCTTTCTTTCTTTCTTTCTTTCTTTCTTTTTCTTTTCTTTCCTTTCTTTTTTGGGGGGTGGGTACCAGGGATTGAACTCACGACCTTGCACTTGCCATGCAGGCAGTGTGCTACTGAGCTAGGTCCATGGCCCGCTTTCTGAGACAGCATTTCACTCTGAAGTTCAGGCTGACCTTGGACGTACCTTGTCTAGCCTCAAGCTCACAGTGATCCTCCTGCTTCAGCCTTCCGAGTGCTAGGATTACAGGCTTGCACCACCACACCTGGCTGGCTGGCTTTCAGCAAGGTCTTGCTCTGTAATTCAGACTGGTCTGAAACTCACTTCGTAGTCCAGGCTGGCCTTGCCCGAGCAGTGATCCTCTTGTCTCAGCCTCCCGAGTGCTGGGATAACAGGTGTGCACCACCACGGCAGGCTCCTGGAAAGCCTACTTCAAAAGATGCCAAGAATAATCTTGCCCTTCTGACAAGTTCTACATCTATCTGCACTATACCCAAACCGAGAGCCACGGTGCTATCAGCCTTCAGTCTCTTGCCAGAGAGCACACAGCCTGCGAGAGGCCCGGGGCTGTCAGGAGGCACACGCTTGAGGCCCAACGCAATGGCTTCAACCGCTGAGCCCCAGTTTCCTCATCCATACAACAAAGAGATCAACCCCCATTCATAAAACCATTGAGAACATTAAATAAGAAAATACATGTAAGATTTCTGATACTCAAATCACTATATGGAGATCTATTTAACGTAAAGGAGAATTCTCATTGGGTTTCTTAAGAATGTGTCCCACAGTAGTCCTTAAAAGTTTTCCCCAACTTGCCTGGTAAGTCTGAGTTTGAGCCCTGGTACCAATAAAAAAAATTTTTTTTAAGTTTTCCACAACCCAGTTTAGCCAATGTCAAGAAAGGGCTGTGGAGGGGAGCGGGAGGAGGGAAGCAAGTGTCATTTCTGTGACTTTCCTCCCCTTGGACATGTCACTGTCTGCTGCTGCCTCTAACTGGCACCATTTCTTTGTGACCTTGGAAGCTCCTCAAATACTGGAACTATGTGTCATTTTTTTGGTTTTCTCCAAGTTAACACAGGGCTGGAGATATAGCTCAGTGGTAAGCACTTTCCTAGCATGCCTGATGGCCCTGCCCCAGCAAAAAAGTAAAGGACTAAAAACCCTAGCACTGGGCCTGGCACAGAATATACATTTAATATGCCTTGCTTTTTTCCTTCTTGGTAAGGAATCAGCACCAGACAAATTAGATCCCCGGGCTCTTAATATCTATGAGGGGATGGTGTCCCTTTGCATAAGGTCTGTGATTTTGATACGGAAAGTTTGTGTTGCCAGGGATTTAGCTCAGCGGCATAAGCACCTGCCTGGCAGTGCGAGGTCATGAGTTTGATCCCCAGTACCAAAAAAAAAAAAAAAAAAAAGAAGCAGTCTGTGTTAATGGTACCCAGAAGTGAGGTGTAAGGGAGATCCAAGTTTTCAAAATAAATGAAGGCAAAATCAGGAAGAATATGAAAGCCAGGCATAGTGGCACACACCTGTGATTCCAGCACTTGGGAGGCTGAAACAGGAGGACTGCCTAGAGTTAGAGGCCAACCTGGGCTACACAAGCAGGTTGTAGACCAGCCTGCACTACATAGTGCAACATTGTTTCAAAGAAAAAAAAAAGGACTATGAAAAATTGGGATGATTACAAAAAGTCAAAGTATCACTCTAAAGATTATTTTCAAAAAGAGAAAAACATCTGACAATCATCCACTCAGTTACAACTGAACTTAGCATCACTGATGAATGGCCAGACATGTGCAATATAAAACTCACACAGTGTCTCCTACGGAAAAGCTAGGCATGATGGCACACACACTGTAGTGCCTGTAGTCCCAGCACGCGGGAAGCTGAGGTAGGAGGAGTCCAGAGTTTAAGACCAGCCTGTACTACATAGCAAGACCCTGTCTCAACAAACAAACAAACAAACAAAGTATTTCCTATTAAGTAGTTTAACCAAAAATGTTTTATCTGAATTTAATCATGCCTAAACTATCACTATACATAAAGCTAAGTCAATGACAGATACACCCAGAAGGTAGAGCATTCTACAGACCAGCTAGCCATGTTCCTCTAAAAAACTGTCACAGACAAAGAAAGAAGCTGAGGCACTGCTCTGGATTAGCAAAAGCCACCAGGGCAAACAGCTGCAGGCAACACAGGAGGGAGCCTGGATTCCTCCTTGTTTTAAAAGATAGGGGCCGGGGATTTAGCTCAACAGCATAAGCGCCTGCCTAGTAAGCCCCTGGTCTTGAGTTCAATCCCCGGTACCAAAAAAAAAAAAAAGATAACTGGCCGGCCTGGTGCGCCTGTAATCCCAGCACTGGCCAGCATTTGGGAGGCAGAGGCAGGAGGTTTGCTGTGAGTTTGTGAGTTTGAGGCCAGCCTAGGTGACCTAATGAGTTCAAGGCCACCCTGGGCTGCATAGCAAGACCCTGTCTCGAGAGAACAAACAGAAGGACAATTATTACAAAAGACTTTGGCGGGACCATTGAGGAAATTTGAATCTGGACTGGGTATTTGATGACACCCGGGACTGACTATTAACTTTCTTTAGGGTGTTAATGCTTTCGCAGCTATGTAAAAGAACCACACACACACACACCCAGCGCTGGGGATCAGACCCAAAGCCTCACACATACAGCAAGGGCTCTATCGCTGAGCTGCGTCCCTGTCCCTGGGTTGCCTTTATTTTTAGAAGTTACGTGCTTAGTGAAGGTTAGTGATACCTGCAATTACTTTCAAAAACTGTAACTCCTTACCCCCCAAATAATGTTTCTATACACATATACACAAATGCACACATACACACAGGTGGAGAAAACAGATGTGACAAACGAACCATTACTAAGTCTAGGTGCTGGGTATATTGGTGTTCATTAAACAAACTATTGTTTCGACTTTATGTTTAAATTTTTCATGGAGTTGAAGACATGGAGGCAAAATAACAACCAAATTATTTTCTGTCCTGAATGGAAATTTCTTTCACTTGCATTTACAATAACAATAAGTCATAAAACTCTCCCTAATGCACTTGGCCATTTACCAAGGTCTCCTGGGACTCAGGCACCCTTCTAGAACAGCGCCCGGGAACGGCAGTAGCATAGCCCTTCCATGGTCCTTTGACAATCTTACCATTCACAGTGTGGACACAGGGCCCTATCAGCACATCACAGTGAATTACTACTGTAGCTAACTATTTACCATCTTAATTTTTAGTAAAGTAAAATCCTTATCTTGTTTTAGCTGAACTCTAGTAGAGAAACAGAAAGATACGTGTGGCAGACAATGACCCTTCCCATGGGTTCAAATCCATCCCCCTTAGAGGTCCAGTTTTGAAGATGCAGCTACTACAGGGAGGTGCTAAGCTCCTCACAGATCTCTTTCTAGGAAGGAAACCACCCCTAACCCTAACTGTTCGGCCTCACCTGAGCACCCTATCCTTAAACCAAGCATTGTGTCCACTGGTGTCAATCTGTGCAAGACAACACATTGTGAAGGGCCTCCTCTCTTCGGAAGATACTGACTACTTTTCTCAAGTTCATGTCACCGCGACTCTTCAGTTCACAATAAAAACAGTTTTGGGCAACCTCACAACTTGTGGTATTGCGTCTGTGTGAAGACAAGCTAGTCACCTGACCCTTCAGGGTTTGGTTGGTGTTTTTAATAGCAAAACAGGTGACACGTACAGAACACGGATATGCAGGTAATAAAGGCAGATTTGTGGAATCCAACTACCACGACCTCTGTTGGAGACAAGAATAAAAGACAAGAGCAGAGGAAAGCAGTCAGGACCTCAAAAGGTCCCACACTACCACTTCTTCCTGGACCCTTCGAAGGAGGACAGAGAGACACTGGAAAATAAATTCGGTACAGTAGAACTTTTCCAAAGATAGGTGGTAAGAGAGAGACGCACTATCCCAGAGTTTTAAATCTGTATTACTTACGAAAATTAGCTCCAAGAGCTCTTAACTGATTTTCCCCCAAACCCAAAACACAACACACATAAAATAAAAAGTGAACCTTAACGCTAAAATGTTAAGTAACACCTCTGCTTTTGATTTTTGGAAGGAAAGTTTCATTCAGCACGAGTCAAACTTACTGTGAGAGGAGGAAATGCTTACCTAGGTACAGGGACGCGTTTTCTTTCTTAACGTTGTCATCTAGGTAGGTTGGTCCCAGGGTGTAAATAGGCGTGGAGCCCATTCCAATGAGAATCTGCGCGCAAATGAATAAAGCCACGTAGACCCAGTGGCTGCTTCCCCCCGAGTCCTTGGGGCAGGGAGGAGGAGGCTCCAAAGTGGTGGTGGAGTTGCCGTTCTGACACAGGCCGTCCTTGGTGGCCGAGGCGTTCAGCTCCTGGATCTGGTAGGGCGGGGAGATGAAGTGAGGTAGGGCGAAGAGCGCAGCCCCGACCGCGATGAGCAGGCCGCCCACGGCCAGCCACAGGGGCCGCCGGCCGCGGCCGCCGAAGTAGCTGACGAACACCACCACCACCAGGTTCCCGATGTCAAAGCAGCTGACCAGCAGCCCGGACTCGGAGCTCTTCAGGCTGTAGCGCCTTTCGATCGTGGTGATGACGCTGCTCAGGTAGCCGGAGACCATCAGCGCCTGGATGAAGGTCAGAAAGCACATGCAAACCAGGAAGCAGCGGGAATCGGTGAGGACCACGTAGAGGCACCTTCTCTCCCGGAGCGGGGCCAGCGGCTCCTTGGTGAGGTCCATCCTGTGGTTGCAGTCCACAGGCCCCGCCGTCCCGTCTGAGGGGGACGGGGCTGAGGAACTGGGAGCCAACAGGTCCTGGCCTTGCGCCGACGGGTCCTGGCCCTGCTTCAGCTCCTGGTGGCCCAAGGAATCCACGCGGCCAAAGGCCTGCTGGACGTCCACTCGCGCAGGACTGCCGCTCGGCCGGCAGGAGGCGCTGTTCAGGGCCGGCAAACTCTGCCACCTGCAGGACTCGGGCTCGCCCTGCTCTTGGACAGCTCCCGCCGCGGCCCGGCGCAGCAGCTTTCCCCCGGGGGGCTGCGGCCCAGGACTCCCGTCCATGGCTCTTAGAACTCGGATTCGCTCTCTGACCCCACACCAGGGCTCCGAGGCTTTTCATCCACCGGCACCAGAGCCCGAAGCCAGGCCCCCTCAGTCGTGCCCACTTGGCAGCCGGGCTGGGGTTGGCAGAGCCGCGCAGCCGGGCATCCTCACCAGCAGGCAGGCGCCCAGGACATCCAGGCCGCAGGCGCGGCCCCGAGGCGCGGCAGCCGCGCGCCCCGGGGGGCGAGGGTCCCCGGGGTCCTGCGAGGAGCCCTGCTCGGCGTCCACCCCCGGCCGGTAGCTCGCGGCAGATGCCTCGGGAGTCCCGGGCGCATCCCCGCCGCCGCTTGGCCGGTGGCCCGAAGCCAGCGTGCCCCTGCCCGGCGTGGGGCGCCTAGCACGGCTGTCCACACGGCATCCCGTCGGCTGCCACAGGGGGCCCGGGGCCCGGCCGCCTGGGACTGTGACACCCTCGGGCGTGAAGCTGCTAACCTGCGAAGCAGAGAGAGCACGGTCAGTGAAGAGCGGCTAGGGCCAGCGTCCTGGCGCCCCGCGGGCCAGCGCTAGGTGACCCCAAAGGTCTCGAGTGGGACGCAGGGGCGAGCCAGCCGCCGAGTCCCGGAGGAGGGGGCGGCTGCCGACTGCGGCCTCAAGTCCCGGAACAATGAGCAGCAGGCGGTCGCAGAGACGCTCCCCATTGTCTGCGGCGGACCTGCCCCCGCCCCGCCCCTTTTGCCTTAAACAGTACATTTGCTTTTATATGTTAATAATTATCAACCTGGCAGCTGACTCAGAGGCAGTGTCTTTTATGCCAATGAACTAATTGCAACCTTTTCGTCCTCCTACTGCATTTACTCAAAATAGAAAATGCCCAAAAGAACAAAGGAAAGTTTTTTTTTACAAACACAATGCATTCGCAATTAAAAAAAAAAAAAAGGAAGAGAAGAAAACTACAGCGTAGAAATATGTGTGCACCCTTGCGCGCTGGCACGTGTGCGCGACTAGATGGGCATCTGCTCGTCAGACACCTATTGAAAGCCAAAGGCAGCAGCAAAAAGGTCAACGTGCTTGCCTCTTTATTCCCAAGACTAAAAATAGGCCCCTGCCCGAAAGAACTATTCAGTTACAAACACCAGGGGCATCCGAGGCTGTGGCCCGCACCAAGTTGCAAGTGAAACTGAAAATCAATTTGCTTTGCTGATGGGTTGGGGAAGCTGCAACCAAACAAAGAGCTTCTGGCACGTTGTCACCGCGCAACGCACTAGGAGCCCCTGCTCGGCGCACGCAGGCCTGCGGGAAGGTGAGCCCTGGACCAAGAGCACCCCGCGAACGTGGGCCTGGGGTGCGCGTGCGCGGGGACCCACACACACACACACACACACACACACCCCAACGTGTACGTGTTGGAACCCCTCGCCGGATCCAGCACCCAGCTGGAATTCTCGAGTGCCAGACACAAGCGCGCCCCTGGGTAAGCCTGGGTCCCGTATTGGGGAACCCCAGTTCACTCCTCGCCCCGGGGCAATGTGCACCAGGTGGGAGGGAGCCACGCTTCGCTGTTTTGGGCTGCATTCTGCGGCGCGCTTCTGTGATGCTGCCGGCAAAAGGAAGAATGAAAGCTGAGGGAGATCGCGAGGAGGCCAGGCGGCAGGGGCGAGCGCTCCGGCGTCCCCTCTGCTGTGTGTGCCTGGCCCGGCCGGCTCCCAGACCCCCGGGCTGCCAGCCGCACGCGAGCCCGGGCTTCCCCGCCGCGGTTCCCGCGGGAGCCCTTCGGGCAGCCCCACCAGCCGCGGCGCGGAGCGGGGAATCCCGGCGTCGGAGCCCCCGCCTGGGCGGGCACCCCCGGCGCAGCGCAGACTGGATGGAACCACGGAGCGCGGAGGGGAGCTTTCCCGAGCGCGCCGGGATGCCGGGATAACCGCGTGCGCGCGCACACACAAGCACACACGCGCGCGCGCACACGCACGCACGCCCACGCCGCCGCGGGAAGGCAGGGCTGCGGGAGACGGCTCACCCCGCTGCCCAGCTACTCACCAGCGAGGCTGCGGTCCGCCGGGCCGAGAGTGGAGCGGCGGGAGGCGGGGACTGTGGAGGAACCAAATGGTAGCCGCCGGCGAAGGCCGCCCCGCTCCGGCCTCGGAGAATCAGTGAATGAGGCTGCGACCGAGCCTGAACTCTTCTCTAGCCCTCGCCTGCCACCCAAGCCTCTCCTCCAGACACACGCGCACAGAGACGCGCCCCGAGCGGAGCGGCAGAGGGCGCAGGCGCGCGGGCAGCCGCCCAGTGCAGCCCGCAGGCAGCCAGCCACCCCGCTGCCCTTCACCTGCGGGACGCCGAGGGAGGCGCGCAGGAGCCCGAGGGGAGGGTGCACGGCGGATGAGGAAGAGAATGCACTGAAGATTTACTACGGTGCGTTTATTATTTCTGTGCCCCAGGCACCTGCCATGTCTCACACACCATAGTAGACTCTGATGACTAAAGATGAACAAGAAAGGATCCCTGGCATGAGGGGGCCTCTGTCTTGTCGGGGAAACACCTATGTAAATGACTTACCACAGTGCAGTGCATTCTATATACCATTCTACCTACCGGAGAACCTCATATCCATTAAGTAGGGAAGGCATATGCAATGGCACTGGGGCACGGCCCTACAAGTAAACGGGTATGGGAATTGCAGGGGGACTGCAGAGGTGGGAGCCTCAACTGTAAGACTTGCAGAGCAGAAAAAGTCAGCAGAGGTTTCATAACTTGTAAACTGTCAGGGATGAGGGGCCTGTGACGTTCCTATTTCCTAGCCAGACAGCGGGCTGTTGTGGTGACAGTAGAATGAAGAAAGACCCACCGTGGGCAGAGACAAGCTAGAAGACAATCTCAAGCCGAATGTGATTAGGCAGCGGCAGAGAGGGGACTGACTGAAAACACCGAGAAGGTAGATGTGGCCAGACTCTACAGCTGATGCGATGCAGAGTATGGACCAATGCGCCGATGTGGCTCAGCTCCCAAGTGTCACATCTGGGCGAGAAGCCCAAGTCTGATAAAAGCACAAGGGGAGAAGCAGGCTGGGAGGGGGAAAGATTGTTCCTTTCCCTTCCCACCCCTGCTTGAACTCATTTTGTAGCCCAGGCTGCCCTTCAACTCATGTCAGTCTTCCTGCCTCAGCCTCCTGACTGCTGAGATTACAGGCGTGCACTACCACACCTCCCTCACTCCCATTTTATATGGGATGGGTTCGAAATGCCTCTGGGACAGCCAAGGGCCATGTCCCTTAGCCATTAGACACTCAGCCATCAGACACAAAGGTTTGCAGTAAGGCTAGAGATTAGTAGTCACCCACCCAAGGGGACAGGAGAAAGGAAGGAAGAACAAGGAAGATCATCGATGTGGAAAAGAGATGTAGACTAAAGCCAGGCCCTAGAAACACTTAGGGAGTCCGAGAAATACGGAAAGGACCAGAAAAGAGTGGGTGTTACTGAAGCCAAAGGAGTGGATGGCATTAAGGAATGGAAGACAGTCACCAGTATCGAAAGAAAGAAAGAAAAAAAAAGAAAGAGAAGAGCCAGCTGCACAAAAGCCTGCAGAGAAGTCAAATGGGGTAAGCCAAGTGTGGTGGTGCACGTCTGTAAGCCCAGCACTCGGGAGGCTGAGGCAGGAAAAACATTGTGAGTTTGAGACCAGTAGGCTACAAAGTGAGCTTAAGGCCAGCCTGAACTGCACAGTGAGACCCTGTTTCAGAAAGACAAAAAAGAAGTCAAACAGGGTGTTAACTGAAACGAGTGGGACCAATGGAGAAGGAGGGCTGTCGTGCGTACAAGTACCGTGCTGGCTACCATTACCATGCCAAAGCCATTCCATCATGCCCTGGCCTCACCCAGCGGGTGACAAGTACGGAGAGGTCAAGTGAGTTAGCAAAGGCACACGGCTAACCTGTAGATGATGCAAACCCACGTGCTCCAAACGTCTCTCTTAACCCTCGGTTTCTACACCGCCCCCTGGAGAACCAGGACGCTCAGCCGATGCCCAAGCACAGCTCAGGTGTGCGTGAAGTGCATGCAGAGACAGCACAGATCCGCGCGCCAGACCGCCCCGTCAGAGGGGAGGACATGCGTTCCCTCCTTCCCTCTGCCTGTGCTCTCGTCCTAAAAATCTCCATCACGTCCTTGTCACTTTTCTATACACAGTAAAGCTCCACTGCCGCCTCAGATCAGATTTTAGTCCCTTACGGTTGATACGGTGGACAAGAATGTGTGGTAGTCCCCCTACCCAAATATTATTGAGTTATTCTGAATCCAAAGAAGCTCGATCTAACACTCATTACCGTTTCCTGAATGCTTTGACACATTCTGTCACTTCAGCCTTCTCTCCTGTCTTCTGCCATCAGCTGCTGTGTCAGTGTCCAGCAGAGGGTTTCCCTACAGAGAGTCCCGCAGCTGTGTCCCTGGGCAAGCTGAGTTTACCCATGGTCAGCTACCGTGCTTAAACTAGAAGCAGCTCCAAGAACCTGTGGATTTTTTGATTGTAACTAACCGAAAGGTCATGATTTATAGATAAAATTTTAAAAATCCAATTGGTCGTTCATACAAGAAACAAAAAGAAAACACTGGGCGAGAAATGTTTCCTTTGCTTTGTCTCGCACAGTTCAGTGTGACCGGAAGAGGCCAGGAATGGCTCCATCAACCCTGATTTTCAGGTTAATAGAAAAGAAACGGCCCCTGGCTTATCGCACTGTGTGGGCCCAGTTGCCTAAACTGCAAAGCCTGTCCATGTGGTACACCGGGAGAGGAGGCAGATGACTAAATATCCTTCACACTTCGAGGCTTGCTTGTACTTCTTCTAAGTCACTGTAACTTCAACATAAATGGTTTCTTTTCTGATCTTCAGATGCCGAGTACAGCCTTGGGAGCAGCAGAGGAGTAAAACTCTGGCTGCTCTGGAAGCGGGGAGGGAAAGCAGCAGGAGGCCCGCTCTCCTTTCCTTCCTGTGGCAGAGGGCAGCTTTCAGAAGTCTTCTTCATACAACAACAGAACTGGATCCTGACCTGGAGTGCGCTGGGTGCTTAAAACATAGTACATAGTCGCCAGGACCATAATCAAACCAGGAGTCAATTGTTTAAGAAGGAAGGAATTGTGTCTTCCAGTGAACACCTTAGTAAAAGTAGGCATCTGCACCTATATATATTTTCTTTACTTGTTTGGTTGGTTTGGGTTCGGGGCTATTTTTTATTTTGTGTTTTGTTTTGAGACAGAGTCTCTCTTCTTTTTTTTTTGTGGTACTGGGGATCGAACTTATGACTGAGTGCTTGCAAGACAGGCACTTAAGCCACTGAGCTAAATCCCCAGCCTTGAGACAGAGTCTCATCATGTAGTTCAGGCTGGTCTTGAACTCACTTATGTAGCTCAGGCTGCCCTCAAACTCCTGGGATCTTCCTGCCTCAGCCTCCCAGGTGCTGGGATTACAGGCATGTGCCACCATGCCCAGTGCTACTCCATATTAAAAGTGAGCTTCAAACTGGATAAAACATGAAAGGAACAGGTCTGGCCCTGGGATACAGTGAGTTCCACCCGGTGGTTTGAGGGTCCAGCAGAACCAAAGGAGTAGAATGAGTCACCCTGCTATCTTACTGATTGGTTATAGTTTTGTCCCACTTTAAATCTGCCTTACCTCATGGCTTTGCTCAATAAAACCCTCTTGAGACATAAGATTGATGAGGCCAGGGAAGTAGCTCAGGGGCACAGTGCCTGCCTGGCAATCACAAGCCCCCCCCAAAAAAGAAATGGGGTTGGTGAGCAACCCACTTTCCAGGCCCTCTTCGGTCCCCCTCAAACAGAAGCTTTCTCTTTCTCCATCATTCATTCTTCCTACTCAAAAAAAAAAAAAAAAAAAAAAACACTGCTGCATTAGCGCTGTGTCTCCCACACTCTCAGAAGCTGTGGTCCTGTGAGCACAGGGACTCAGGGACTTTGCCATCCCAGAAAGGAGGCAGGCAGTTGTACAGCATCGCTAGCAGACTTCCAGGGGAAAAGGACAAGACTAATCAGTCAAGACCTTAAAGAAACTGCCTCCTCCCTCAAAGAAAATGCAGCCAGAGTCTCCAAGGCAGGTGATGAGGAAAAAACCCCCTATGAAGAGGAAACACGTCACAAAAGATTCACATCCCCTTGGAAAGTGCTCCATAATTACCACCACTGTCCCTGGGGCCTTAGCAAAGAAGGAAGAGGGCTGCAGAGGGGAAGGAAGGAGCATGAGAGCATTCTTCTGAGGTGTGTGCCCAGGGTGTAAGGCCCTGAGGACCCCCACCTAGGCCCTCGCAGGCCTGTGCTTGCAGCCAGCACCCCGGCAGGATGGAGGAACCCTTTCCCCCAGACCCAGAGCAGGCTTGCATCCTCCCGTAAACGGCGTTCCTTCCGGGGAAGCAAGCTGCTGTGTGGCTGGGCCTGCACTGGCTCTCCGCATCACCCCTCGTGACTTCCGGTGCAGTCTCTGACTTGAAGCCTCTTCTCTCCAGTGCCCAAGAGGGGCAGCAGGCTGAGTTATCTCCTTGGGAGAACTGTCAAGTGCTAGACCCCACACAGCTCTTGGCAAACACTGTCCAATTCAACATTCCCACCCAGAGAGTAACTTCCACTCTACTCTGCAGTGCAGAGCTTTCAAACAGCTCTAAACTTCAAATCAGCTGTTTCAAGCCTAAAAGATAACAAAGGAAAAGAAACGCATGGGAAACCACAGCCTTACATGTGTTAGATGTGTGCCCTGGCCTTCGGCGTGTAATCTGTACTTTTTTTCTCTTTTTTGTACCGGAGATCGAACTCATGACTTCGAGTTTGGCAAGCAGGCATTTACGCCTCTGAGCTAAACCCCCAGCCCAAATATTAACATTTTTGTTTTGTTTTGTTTTGTTTTGTTATTTGGGCCGAGGATTGAATTCATGACCTCATGCTTGGCAGACAGGCACTTGGGCCACTGAGCTATATCCCCAGCCTTTTCTCTTCTATCTTTGGATATTTTGTGAGCACCTGACTTTGTGTAGTAAATCCCTTTCTGCCCAAAAATTCTCCACACTGCACAAATAACAAAGCTTTGCACAGTGTGGAGAATTTGTAAGTTACAGCTTAGTCACTGGCAATGCGAGGTCCCTTCACCTAATTCTGGCTTGCTTCCCTGTATCAAAAGTCCTTTTGATCCCTTTGAAGGGATAACCAGAGCCCGCCGTAGACTTCTTAAAAGCTGGACCCAGACAGCAAAGCCCAGAGAGAGGGAATCTCTCTCTCCATCCTACCTTCTGAGTTTCCCCTGCCCGTCCTGAGTACAGGTTACCTCAGGAACTGGCAGTGATCTTGTCCCAGAGTACAGAGGTGCATGTAAACAAGGTGATGTAAAACAGCACAAGCCAGGCCACACACACTGCTGGAGCCCCTGCAAAGCCGGCGGGACAGCGCAGGTCCAGCACTTCTTTTTTTTTTTTTTTTAATTTTTTTTAAATGTTATTTAAAGAAAAAAAAAAGAATAAAGGGTAGCAACAATACAGAATTCCAAGGAAAAAAGGAAAAGAACAACAACAAAAAATCCTAAGAAATTACTTGACAAATTACATTACACACTGACTTCTTGGAAATAGTTGTTCAAATTACGATGTTAAAATATGTAAAATAGACATTCAAACAGTGAGACTGTTAACAGTTCTGCTCCACGATCTGACAAAAACAGCAATATGGTCATCCATCTTACCCACTCAAATATACATGCAATTATATCAAAAGGGTAAAATTAAACACAACAAAACAGAACAAAGTGGATCACAAGAAAGCAATGTAAGAGACATAAATTTCAAAACTAGACAATGGAGATATTCACTCTCTATCGTGTTGACTCTTGTTTTCTTCCAAATAGTTGTCCATGTTGTCACATACAGGGAATTCACATGAAACAACATAGTATGGAATTAATCTGAGCAGGACGAGGAGGGCATTTCTGGTCTTCAAGACCAGACATTAGGGAAGTCAAGAATGGCTGTCATAGTGTTTCTCATTCTCCTCAAAACAGCTGTCCATACCGTCATGTGTGTTGAACTTAAACAAAACAAAACAAAACAAGCTAAAATCACTTTGAACAAAAAGTGATAGTTTTGCTGGATTTCACGTCATGACATTATGGAATCAGCACTGGGTATTGTAGTGTCTCTTTTTCTTCAAAGTAGTTGTTCATTTCAACATGTGTTATATAGTTGGTTCTCGTAAACTGTTTATAAGCTCTACACATGCATGAGTCTCTACATGTATATCTTATCATTTCTGTATTAGAGAGAAAAACAACACAAAGCAAGATAAAACAAAACCATTCCAAGAAAAGCATGAGGCAGAAAAGTCACATAAAACCACAATACACGGTGATCTACAATGGTTACCACGGTGTCTCAGCAGAGTATAACAACATTAATAAAAATGAAGCATTAGAGACATTATAAGACTTCAAAAGCAAGTAATGATCAAACCAGAGTGGGTATCTTAGTGAATCTTGTCATCTTCAGTGTAGTTGCCTATACTCTTAGACTTGATGCTATCAATCATAACAGATTTAAATAAAATCAGTCAATACAAAGTAGCAATCTAACAAACCAGATTCAAATAAGATCAGTCATAATAAGACAGTATAAGTTATACAGGGCTTCAGGTTAAGTTGATAGGAAATTAAGGATGATTATCATAATATGTCCTCTTATCTTTGGGATAGCTGACCATGTCCTCAAGTCTAGTGTAAGTAGACAAACTGGAACAACATGTAATCAATCCATCCAAGCAGAGTGATGAGAATAATTTAAATTTTAAATCTGGCCATGCTGGAACTTAGGGCGCCGAGCCAACCAGTAAGCAGCCTGCCGCCCTGGTAAGTGACTGTGATCTGGCAAGCCGCGGCCACCCCAGGGCTGGGAAACAAGAAGCAAGAGCGTCTCCTGAGATCCGCGCCATGCTGGAACTTAGGGTGCTGAGCCAACCAGTAACCAGCCTGCTGCCTACCGGGGCGTGGGCTTAGAATCAAACATACCACACACACACACACACACACACACACACCCCTGTTAACAATTGGGATCCAGGGATCTGGGTATCTCTTAGGAGGTGACCATATTTGGTACAGCAAGTCGGGGGAGTTTCCTTCTACTATCTCTGAAGGCAGATATTTTTATTGCCGTTTAGCTTTGTTCTGATTAACGGTGTTGCTCTATTCAATACTCCGTGTTGATGTGTTCTATAATGTTGTGTATTTCTTTGATTTTGCTCTACCTAGTAGAAGAACAACTATTGTGAAGACAACGAGATATACAATGTTGCCTGTTACTGTTGTCCTGGTGACCTGCTGTGATGTTCTGTGCCAATTTCACTATACTGTCTCAATTGGCTTTATTCCATCGTGTTTTTTTGTAACTGCAGCCTCTCTGTGTATTCACTGTGTATGCCTTAATTTTGTAACATGAACAGCTATTTATGGGAGGACAGTATGTGGTTTGTCAACTAGTGATTTATGGGGTTTTTTTTGAGGTTTTGTATTGTTTCTACCCTTTTTTCTGTATTGCTTTTTTCTCTTTAAATAAAATTTTAAAAAAATAAATTTTAAATCTTGTTACCCAATTAATAATATCCTCTGCCTCCCGTTTTTAGACAATTCCTCCTCTTTCACTCCCATAGGGTGCACTGCTTGTTTTGGGTCCCACTGCCTCCCTATATAGAGCATCTCAATGGACCCTATCTCCTGATCTATTCTGCCTGCGTTTCTCTGTTAATATTTCAAGGCCATCTATACTGGAGACTACAGTCAATCTTCTCTTCTCTTATTTCTGCTATTCTGTTTTTCTGGTTGTCTATTTTTCTGTTCCACTCCACTGTCTGCCCTGTTCATGGGGGCCTCTCTGCCACTGTTCCTGAAATGCTCGTATTCTTTTTCTCTCTTTCTAAAATGTCCGTCAGTATTTTTTGTAGGGTTGGATTGGTGGTCACAAATTCTCCAAGTTCCTCTTTGTCATGGAAGCATCTTGTTTCTCCATTAATTTCTAGAGAGAGTTTTGCAGGATACATCAATCTGGGCTGGAGGTTGTTCTCCTTTAGGGCTTGAATTACTTCACTCCAAGCTCTTCTTGACCTGATGGTCTGTGTCGAGAAGTCTGCCGTGATTTTGATGGGTTTTCCTTTATAGGTGATCTGTTTCTTTTCTCTGATGGCTTTTAATATTCTCTTCTTATATTGAATTTCTGGGACCTTGATTATTATGTGTCTAGGTGTAGCTCTGTTTTGGTTGTAGGTGGCTGGAGTTCTGTATGCTTCATTCATCTGCATATCATTTCCTTTTTCTATGCTTGGGAAATTTTCCTTAATAATTTCTGTGAATAGCCTTTGTACTTCCTCGTTTTGACCCCTGTTTCTTCATTCACATGCTTTATTCTTAAGTTATAGATCCTCTTGTCGTCTTCTAGTCTTTGTATAGCTACTGCCTGCTCCCTTGTTATTTTTAAGAGATCTTCCCTTTCATGATCACACATTGCAAACCTGTGTTCAATTTTTGATAGTCTATCTTTTGTTTCTTTCAAGCAGTTTTGCCAGCTTTCTATGGAGTCTTTAGTTTCCTGATAATCTCTTTGAATCTGCTTCATGAATTCTAGGGGTTTTTTTGTATTCTTCATTAAACATTTCTCTCCTTTTGTGTTCCTCCATTCTTCTGTCTGTGTCTTCTTGAGAGGTGCCCAGCCTTTCTTTTATTAATCTACTTATCTCTTGT